>ML337903.1:0-114546 GCA_005239505.1 Nicotiana paniculata | reverse complement strand
CATGGATTATTGATTAGCCACTAATATCTTCACACGTATTCAAACTGAAACTTACTCAAGCTACCTGTAAATGAAATACAAAAGTTAAAATAGGATACCAATAATTGCAGTAAACTATCCAAAGGGACAAAACAACTTGTGAGTAAGCATCAATTCATTTGTTCATGTTTTAGTAGTGTGAAAGAGAGAGGAGAACATGACTACGGTAATGAAAACTGACAAGATACAAACCAATATTGATGAGATGTTAAGGATCATTATTAGAAATTTCAACAGAACTCAAAAGTCGATATCATGCTTAACATTATCGTATAATCGGAAATAAAAATCAGAGAAAATTGGGATAATAGGTCAATATTATATTTCAATCACATATAAAACAAACATTAAAGGAAAGAAACGGACCTTCAACAGCTTTCCTTTCTATTATCGAGAACTCAGTTACATTGAGCCGGCGGTTGAAATCTGACCAGAAACTATATGGCGACAGAAGCTTGGACTCAATAAAAAACTTTAGATCTCGCCAACAGGACGCGGACATAGCAACGGCTGGAACCCAACAGAAACAGCCACAATTCGGAGATTACAGGACTATTTTGAAGTTTGAAGAACAGACAGAGACACAGACGGAGCCTCGAAACAACGCCGAAAAAATCGGAACCTAAGCTCGAAGCTACTGCTTACTCGATTTTTGGATCGAAACTCGCCGCCTCTCTCTTACTCTGGTTCTCTCTGTTTTTGCTTGCATGAATGTATTAAGAGAAAATCAGAACTCCTTGGGAATCGAGGTCAGATTCTTTCTATGAGAATGATAGCTTTGATGATGTTCTTAGGGGTGGTGTCGCTGGTTTTAGGGGGTGGAGGAATGGAGAAGAAGAGGGGTCTATTTTTTAGGTGAGAATGAGGAGGAAGAAGATGAGTTCAGGGAAGGGGTGCGGCTGCCCCTAATTGTGTGTGTAAGGGTGTGTTTTTCAAGTGTAGTCTTTTTGCTTATGGTTGTAAGGTATAAGAAGGATTATTTTAGGTTAGTGGGTATTGGGCTAAGGGGAATGGGCTTGGGAATTGGGTTGAGTCCAGGTNAAATAAAACTAAATATTAAAAGTGAAACTATTTTCTTATAATTTTAGTTTTTGTGATAAAATAAAGTAAAAACTAGTTAAAATAGCGATATTAGACCTAAACTAAATATTTAAATGCTATATTATGTAAAATCACGGGGAGGGTCAAAAATTACATGTTTACAATGCCGACGAAATGGTGGTCGTTTATAAGGCAGATGCTGAGGCGTCTCAGGTTCGAGCAAAGGTTATAATCGAGCATGAAAAGCGGCAATCACGAAGGGAGGCCCTCGAGGAAATTCATTCTCGGGATTTTGACTTATCGGCTGATATTGAGTGTGCCAAAGAGCTTGAAGCCGAGGCAAAAAATTGGCCTATCCCGAAGATGATGAGGAGTCTGAAGATTTGGGCGATTCCGAGGGTGGCGGAGATCCCGAAGGTGATGATGCCTCCCCCGACGAAGACTAGGCCACTTAGGCCCTTTTTAGATTTTTTTGTTTTTTGCTTTTTGTATTACCGCTTTGTTGAGGCCGTTTTGCCTTTGTAAAAATTTGTATTGGGTCTGTTTGGCCCTTGTATTAAGAATTTTATATATATATATATTAGTTTTTTTCCCCTCAACAACTTTTGAATTTTCCCTTTGCTTTATTACTTATAATTACAAAGATCAAAATGCCTTAGCATGTAATAGTTAGGTTACGTTCGGAGGTTTGAACAAACCTTGCCTTCAACATTATTTCGTTTAATGCATTGTGGGGGTTCGGTGTGACCAAAATTTTTTTCCCCTAAGTATTTAGACTTTTGCCAGGTCATAGTTTGCCGAGGGTAGCCTTTAGAACCGGTTATGAAATTTGAAGGGCTTGTTATTTTTGTTATGTGTTTCGGACGTCTCCGAGCCATTTTAATATGGTCGTAGCCTTTTTAGTTTGGGTGTTTCCCCTTGTTAATATCGCTATCCCAAGTTATCCAGTCTTGCCTAAGATAGAAGTCCCCGAGTGGGGTGGTCGTAGCCTTTAAAATTTGGGTGTTTCCTAATAGGTCTTATGCCCCCGAGCTCTGATGGCTCAGACCATCTGAGTTTGTTTTGGGACTGCAGTCCCAGAGTGAGAGTGATTGTTCGAGCTCGGGTGAAGGTGGCCCTTGGGATCGATACCTTTAGGGAATCAGATCTAGGAAATTCGCTGAGAAAATGCAAAGAAAAATTTTAAAGGACAATATATTTATCCACAAGGGAGAGACTTCTTTTATTCTTGTGAATAATAGTTATACATGTGTACATGCTTTTTTCCAGGGCTCGAGCAATCTATGCAGGCACAATTCATTTGACTGTTTGGCCCCTACAATAAATCCTATCAATCGAGACCCTTCGATCACGAAGTTTTTTCCCTTGCTAAAGTTGATATCCAAGGGTAATGTCCCCCGGTATTCGAGGTTGATCATAAAGAGCCTTGGATAATGTGAATGTGATCTTTGATACCGAATCATGACCGTTCTTCGATTCTAAGTTAGCACGATCCACTGTTACTTCGTTAAAAACCTTGCCGGAAAACCCATTTGGGACAAAACAAGTTCAAGGGAAAAAAAGTGCAATGCCTGCTTTCAGGATTAAGAATTTTGTACTGCTTCTTGTCGGTTACCTGCAAGCGTTAGTCCAAAATATGAGTAACAGAAAACGAATGGGGTCGTAACTTAGCAATATTATGTTTCAAGTGAGTTATATTCCAGTTGCTCAGTAGTTTTTTGTTGTTCAATGCTCCGAGTTTGTAGGACCCCTTTTAGGTGATTTCAATAATATGATATGTCCCTTCCTAGTTCGGCCCCAACTTCCCTTCGTTCGGGTTTCAACTGTTCTGCGTGACCTTCCTTAATACTAAGTCCCCGACATTAAAGTGTCAAAGGTTGGCCCTTCGGTTGTAATATCTCTCGGTCCGTTGCTTTTGGGCAGCAAACCGAATGAGGGCGGCTTCGCGCCTTTCATCCAACAGCTCCAGGCTGGTACTTATGGCCTCGTCATTCGATTCCTTTGTTGCATATCGGAATGTAGTACTTGGTTTCTCCAACATTGACCGGTATTAGAGATTTGACGTCATAAACAATGAGAACGAGGTGGCCCCAATACTAGACTTTGAAGTCGTACTAAATGCCCATAGGACTTTGGGTAGGATTTCCTTCCATTTTCCTTTGGCGTCGGTTAACATCTTTTTAAGATTTTGTAGTATGGTTTTGCTGGTCGATTCTGTTTGTCCCTTCCTATTAGGGTGATAGGGTGTTGATAGGATCCTTTTGATCTTATGGTCTTCAAGAAATTTTGTTACTTTGCTACCAATGAATTGTTTCCCATTGTCGCATACGATGTCGGCTGGCATTCCAAACCGACATATGATGTGGTCCTAAATGAAATCGATGACTTCCTTCTCCCTGAACTTCTTGTACGCATGGGCTTCTACCTATTTAGAAAAATAATTAGTCATAAGAAATATAAATTGAACCTTACCGGCTGCCAATGGAAGGGGGCCGACGATGTCCATTCCCCACTTCATGAATGGCCATGGTGACAAAACTGAATGCAGCAGCTCCCCTGGTTGATGAATCATCAGAGTGTGTCTTTGGAACCCATCACATTTTCGCGCGAACTCATTTGCGTCCTTTTCCATATCGATCCAGTAGTAACCGGCTCTGATTACCTTTTGAACTAATGATTCGGCGCCTGAATGATTTTCACAGGTGCCCTCGTAAACTTCCCTCATGACGTATTCGGTATCTTCTGGTCCTAGATATATCGGTAGTGGGACATCAAACATTTTTCCAAATAAGGTTCCGTCTTCGGACAAGCTAAATCAGGCTGCCTTCATGTTCAGGACCCTTGATTTCTTTGGATCCAAGGGAAATTTTCTAGTCTTCAGATATTCTATATATTTGTTTATCTAATCCCAAGTCAGGCTTATAGAGTTTATCTCAGCATGACCTTCTTGCACCACCGATCTCATGAGTTGCAAGATCGCCCCCGAGTTGAGCTAGTAATCCTCGACCGATGACCCTAAGTTAGCAAGGGTATTCGCCTCGCTGTTTTGATCCCGGGGCACGTATTCTAAAGTCCACTCCTTGAACCGATGTAATGTTACCTGCAACTTATCCAGGTACCTTCACATATGTTTTTCTCTAACCTCGAATGTTCTATTAACTTGGTTTACTACGAGGAGGGAGTCACACTTAGCTTAAATCACCTCTACCCCCAAACTTTTGGCTTGTTCGAGACCTGCAATCATGGCCTCATATTCGACCTCATTTGTAGTCTGTTTCATAGTCCTAATAGATTATCTGACTACATTGCCTGTTGGTGGCTTCAACATGATGCCAAGTCAGGATCGTTTTGCGTTCGAGGCGCCGTCCGTAAAGAGGGTCCTTATTCCTGAAAACGTCCCCGAGTTTACCAACAACTCTCTTTTGACTTCAGGTATTAGGGCCGACATAAAGTCGGCCAAGAAATCTATCAAAATTTTAGAGTTAATGGCTGTCCGGGGTCGATATTCAATATCATACCCACTGATTTCCACGACCCATTTGGCCAGTCATCCTGAGAGTTCGGATTTATGTATTATATTTTGCAATGGTAATTAGTCACAACACATGTAGGATGGCACTAAAAATATGGTTTCAGTTTCCTAGAGTTGCTTAGTAAAGTGAACACCAACTTTTCTAGGCGAGGGTACCCAGTTTCGGCCTCACCTAGAGTCCTGCTAACATAGTAAATTAGAAATTGTATACCTTGTTCTTCCAAGACCAGGACTTCACTTACTGTTATCTCTGATACTGCTAAGTACATGTATAGTTGTTCGTCTGCCTTCAGTGAGTGAAGTTGTGGCGGGCTCAATAGATACCGCTTGAGTTCCTCCAAGGACAGTTGTCATTACGGGGTCTATGAAAATTTGTTCTTCTTATTTAATAGCGAAAAGAATCGGTGACTCTTATCGGAGGACTTTGAGATGAATCGCCCCAGGGCGGCTATGCTTCTAGTTAATCTTTGCACGACCTTCACGTTTTCCAAGATCGTGATATCTTCAATGGCTTTGATCTTGTCGGGGTTGATGCCGATTCCCCGAATGGATACCATGAGCTCGAGGAATTTACCTTATCTGACTCCGAACTCACATTTCTCGGGGTTCGGCTTCATATTGTACTTCTTGAAAATGTTGAAGGTCTCCTGCAAATGCTTTAAATGGTCCTCTACTCGTAGGGATTTAACCAACATATTGTCAATGTAAACTTCCATAAATTTTACTATTTGTTCCTATAACATCCAATTTACTAGGCGTTAATAAGTGGCACCATCATTTTTTAATCCAAATGGCATGACGTTATAGTAGTACATGCCGTACTTAGTTTGTGAAGGAGATTTTTTTCCTGATCATCCGGGTCCATCAGTATTTGGTTTTACCTGGAATAGGTGTCGAGAAAACTAAGGATCTCATGACCGGCCGTGTCAAAGATCATTCGATCTATGTTGGGCAGAGGGAAGGAGTCCTTGAGGACACGCTTTGTTCAAGTCCTTGTAGTCTACACACATTCTTAATTTGTTCCCTTTTTAGGGACTACCACTACGTTTTCTAACCAATCCGAGTACTTAACCTTGCGAATGGACCATATTTTAAGGAGTTTAGATACCTCCTCCTTGATGAAAACATGTTTGACCTCGGACTGGGGCCTCCTCTTGTACTTGACCGGATGGAATTTAGGGTCCAGGATTAGCTTGTGAGTGGTTATCTCTTGTGGGATCCCTGTCATATCAAGATGGGACCAATCAAAACAATCTATGTTATCTATAAGAAACTGGATGAGTTTTTTCCTGAGCTCGGGAGTTAACCTCGTGCCCAGGTATACCTTCTGATCGGGTAGATTCTCGATCAATATGAACTGTTCCAACTCCCCGAACATTGATTTAGTATCATCAGAATCCTCAAGGAGTATAAAACATCTGGGAACCCCTTAATAATCATCTTCATCAGTCTCCTATTATCTGGTTGGGTCGTAGTCGGTATCGGTGATTGCTATTTATCCTCTTGCTTCATACCCAAGATTGGTTCCTTTGACATTACGAGTGTTGATATCGAAATCACTTCTTCAACTGCAAACATCTCTTTTGTGGCTGGTTATTCTCAGTAGATTGTTTTATTCCCTCCCAGCGTTGGGAACTTTATCACTTGGTGAAGAGTCGAGAGCA
The DNA here is from genome assembly GCA_005239505.1 of Nicotiana paniculata. Classification (NCBI taxonomy): domain Eukaryota; kingdom Viridiplantae; phylum Streptophyta; class Magnoliopsida; order Solanales; family Solanaceae; genus Nicotiana; species Nicotiana paniculata. Next base: position 108,270 of record ML337903.1, on the reverse strand, counting down.
CTATCCACATGCTGTGGATCCATGGCCTCCCAAACCGGGCGTTTTACCTCATGTCCCCTTCAATCATATAAAACATGGCCTCCTAGATGGTCCCAGCGGCATTCATTGGGAATGTTATCTCTACCTTAGTGGTTTCACGTGCCATGTTGAATCCGTTAAGAACTCGGACTGCATGCACGATTTGATCTTATCAGCTGAGCTATTCCACGACCCTCGACCGGATGATATTAGCCGAGCTAAGGATCAATTAGCACCCATTTAACCTCAAGATTTATTTATGAGCTCAGATATTACTAGTGCATCATTGTGGGGCTGCGCAATCCCTTCTGCATCCTCACGTTAAAAGACAAAGTTCCCTCGGGTATGTAATCTCGAGTCCTTTTTTCCCTAGTGATGGATACTTTTGGGCGCTTTAACATAGTCCCTTAGAGACATCAACCCTGCTGATGATCATGTTAATGAAGTGTTGACGCTCTTCTTGTTCAGTTTGTTTGTTAGAATCCCTATTTCTGAAATGATTCTTGGCTCGGTCGCTCAGGAATTCTCGAAGGTGGCCACCTCCTCCCTCAACTATCGGCAATCCTATGTTCTGTGGCCGTGAGTGCCATGATATTCGCACATATGTTTGGATTCCTTTGAGCAAGATTGATTTGTAGAGGTCGAGGCCATTTGGTGTTTGATGCGTCCGATAGCTAATACGATGGCAGCAATGCAATATCAACATTAAAGTTAACTTTTGATAACCTTCGTGCTTCTTTAGGCCCGATAGGCCTATCGGAACAGTTCTTGCTCATGAGACCCTAAGTATTCTAACCTCGATACTTTCTCATTTCATTTCGCACAGAATTCTGTCCGGACCCACTGCTTATTCGATCTATATTGTACGACCGGTATTGATCTCTGCTTGTCCTTAGATCACGGTCGATATCTCTCTTAACTATGTCGATGGATCTGACAGGATAAACAGACTCGGAAGGAGCCCTAACTTGATCATCTTCGACCCTAAATTTCGACTGATATCGGTTTTCACACCTCATTTTTTTTATCACGCAACCCTATTAAGAGGTTGAGGTAGAAGAGTTTTTCAAATTGAAGTGACGTTTTGCAGATGGATTATTTATTATTTAGAGTCGCCACTTGGAATTGAGTTTTCGTGTTCCAAGTAACCTTTTATTGAATCCCTTATCAAAAGGAAGATTTGACTCATAATTCACGGTCTACGAAAACAAAAAAACTGAGTAAGGAATTATGTTGACCAGGGGAAGGTGTAAGGCACCCCTCGAGTCAAGTGGTTCTAGAACAGTCGCTTTATTGACTAATTGTTGATACTCAATTTTTTCTCAAATTATTTTTTAAATTTGCACATATATCTTCAAAATCACTTTTTATAATAACTAGTATTTTCCACAATTTTCCACATTATTATCAATTTATTCAGTACTTTATATTCAATAATTATTCATAAATCATATTAAAAATAATTTCAAAATATTTCCTAGCTCAATATATCATTTTTAATCCTATTAGGATTTAATTATTTCACAAATTAGCCAATTTGGCATCATCTAGCTATAATTATAACAATTTTTACAGTTATCGCCTAAATGTGTATTTTTATACCATTTCAATTCAATAATTAGTCATTTTATATTGTTTTCACTTATTTAGCATTAATTTCATTTTACATAATTATCAGCATTTTTTTTGTTCATTATTTATCTATTAATTGGGTATTTTAACAAACAACCATCTTTATTTAATTTCTAGCTTAATTAAACATGGCCCCTAACCCAATTAACTCACCCCAACTACCCAAGCCCAATCCACATAAATCCTACCCAACCCAATCCTTTGTCCAATCTGGACCGTTGATCGATTTTAATCAACGGTCCCGACTCCCCCTATCCTAATTTAATCCTAATGACCGACCCCACGTCTCTCATTTTCACTCAGACGCTCATCTCTCTATTCTCTCTCTCTCTCTCTATCTCTCTAGCCCCCTCTAGAGACTTCCAGTCTCTCCACCTCTGATGAGGTCCGTTCGTCTTCTCCGGCCGCTTCTTCGCCGGAGGCCATGGAGTCCTCACCATCCTCAGGCCTCCCATGGCTCCTTTACGTCGGTGTTGCCGTCTCTAAGGTCTTCAAGAGACCAGGGTTCACTCTCTCACACGTCTGGCCTGTCTCTGGCCTTCATGGCTCGATCTCCAGTAAGATTTTCCTACTTTTCGGCTAGATCCGGTGGTTTCTATACTGACTCTCTCTCTCTCTCTCTAGGTTCTCTCTTTGAAACCCTGACTTCTAAACTTCCGATTCTTTTAGATCTAATGGATCTATATGTATTATGAGGTTTTCCTGTGTTTTCATTAAAGATTCTCCTATTTCACTAGGACTCTGCCTTACTCCTGATCCCCAACACACTATAAGCATGTATTTGTGTCACTTAGTTACATGTAATTCTTAATATATGTTGTAACCCTTTCCCTGGACCTGTGTGTAACTCTGTTTGTTATATACTTCCTCTTTGGCATCCCTCAATCTGATTCTGTTAAGTTTCTGTCCTGAACATCTTTATGAAAACTGTTATGTGGTTGTTAATGTTCTGTGATACCTTAGTATTAACTTGTATGAAAATCTTCTTCATAAGCAGCCTACTTGTCCCCAATCCCTTATTCCCTGGTTGTGACTGCTCTATTGTACTATGCATGCTGATGTGGTTCTGAGTGGTTAATTGTCCTAATCCTTTTCTTTCAAACTGTTTTCACTAAAAGCAAAATCTTCTATTCTCCAAAACTTATTTTAAACTACTCATTTTTCAAACTGTTTTCCAAGTCAACTCTTTCAAAATTATGTCAAGCACTCTCACTATACTCCTTGACCCTTTAAGTTATGCCCCCTTAGTGTGAGCATTGCTTTGGGACACTTGAGCTCCCTCTGAACTTTGAGACACAAAGGTTGTCCATTCCATACTGCACTTACTCAATTTGGTTATGAAATCGAGCAGTGAGCACTGCCCAGGATCCCTTGAGATCCTTAGGGAACTCTGACACAGCTGGATTTGTATGAAAGGCTGTGAACTAATGGCGATGAGGATTCTGGAGGTTCTGGACCTATTAGTAGGCTCCCTAGAGTATAACTTCTTCTTTTCATTATTTAATTATGTAATTCATGCAAATGGCCTGTACTAATTGTTGTAAACAACTCTTTAGGGATGGATAGTGGAAAGGGAAGGGGTGACTATGCATGCTTTAGCTATTAAAAGGGGTAGAAAGCATGTTATTAGGTTTATATTCCTACTTGCGCAATAGAAACTATGCTTAGGACTCATTTCATGCATTAGAGATTGTGTTCCCTAGGACTTACGGTTACTGTTCTCAGCATGTCCATCTCACTATCATATCACTTAGAAAATCTTGCGTTAAAAAATGTGTTAATAACAAGTACTTTACCATCATGCTGCCATGTACACTTAGAAATCTTGTCCCTAGGATAACACTAACAAACTGTGCTCTTGCATATTTGTAAATCGCGCATAATGCTATGACTAGTTAGAAGTTCTGCTTAGAACTCTGCATATGCATCATTCTGCATCCGTCCCTGTGCATTAGATACCATGTTTTAGGATTTCATTCATACTCGCCTAACAACACCTAGTCTAGCTACTGTTGCATGTTATTTTACACCTAGACAGGCCTTAGGAAATCAGTTAAAGAAATAAAACCAGAACTGTCCTTTGTGATTAGTGTTCAACTGTCAGCATGTTTAAAACCAATATGCAAGCCTGATTAAGGCTTCCTCTCTGAGTTATGTGATAAATCGGTCTTTGTGTTATCACTTAGATACCATGCTTAGGATCGGAACCTGAATCTAGACCTTAATTGTGTATGAGTCATGATGTTTATGTGTACTATGTATGGAGGTACTTGAGCCTTTTCCTGTTTGTATGTTTATCCCCTTAATTGCAGTCATATATGTTTCTTGTTTGTCGCTTGGTGTCTTGCCTTTAAACCTGCGGGTCTGCCTAGCATCTCCCTTATGGGATAGAAGTCCTAAATTCCTCCGGGACTGATAGGAAGGGACGGGTAAAAGCATGCAATAGAGGTCGAGACCAACACTCGCTCTAATTACCTTTACAGGGCGGGGAAGGTTAGATATGGATATGATGACCGGTACGCTAATATCACGTGTAGCCCCTCTTTGAGGAGTGATTACCGGGTATTGTACTGATGTTATCCATATTATTATAAACCTAGGACACCCTTTATCTGCTTAGATCGTAATCCTTTCAAAATCTAAGCTTCTTTACTATTTTCAAACATCTGCATGCTTAAGACATAAATACCTTTTTATCTGAGCCTTTATTTTTTTATTTGCTAAGTTGTACAAATTCACAAAAGTTGTTTGGGCGGGAACCACGCTTGTGGATCCTGAGGGGTCCCTAACACCTTCCCCTTAGGACAATTAAAGCCCTTACCCTATCTCTGGTTAAAAACGTAGTTGTAAATGAACCCCTTCGATGTCCTAACGCACATTTAAAAATCGTTAGGTGGCGAATCTCAAAAAACACAAACCCCTTTCCCAAAAGTAAAGAGTTTTCCCAACCGAATGTCATAAACCCGATCTCCACGAAGAAAGAGGGGGCGCGACAGCATGACGACTTTGCTAGGGATTTATCTAGGCTTTTACCATTTCAAACGGCTTTGTGAACTTGTCTTTACTTTGTTAATACTTGCGACCTTTCCCTTTTCCCTTTTTTTATGTGCAATTACTTGTCAATTTCTTTAAGTATTTATTTGTTCCTCAAAAGTAACTGACATGCTCTTTCTGTTTCCTTCCTTTTTAACCGCTTTTAATTATAAACTGCTGTATTGACTGCTTTCATAACGTGCAAATATATGACAACATGTCTTTAATGCTTATTTATTGCATAATCATGCTCAACATTCATACTCCACTCATGCCAAAAAAATACTATAGCAACGCTTGATGAGTGGTTGCGCTCTTTCTATATTATTACCCCCTAAATTAGGAAATACTTATTTGCGGTAAAACTAGTCGATCAGCGGTGCAGTCGACGGTTCCGTGCCTTTTCCCCTTGAGTTGTCCACTCGAGGGTACCCGTCTAAAACCCTATAGAAACCTTGCTCCGTTATGTTTTTTCATGCATCATGGTCAAACCTAGCAAGGCTAAAGTGTGGTCCGCATGATAGCTTTTAGGATTACCTTATCCAAAAGTCCACTGGGTTTCCCTAAACCCAAAATGGACATCACCACGTTCTATGCATTTATTTGGAGAACTATATGCTTTATGCTAATTGTTGATGTTAAATAGTCGAGTCTGGTGGGGGTAAGGGCCTAACCTTGTTTGCCTTGCAGAAAAATGAGGCACGAAGTCCCCAGATTCGGCATGGTCTCCAATATCCATCCAAGATTGCTAAATTGGTGGGAAGATTTACATTCTAGTGACAAAACTCTCGTCAAAAAATACTTGGGCAATCTACCATCTCTCCTAGAAATCCAGCCTAACAACATGATAATAGAGGCTGCTACCCTGTTCTGGAATTGTGAAAGGTCCGTGTTCCACTTTGGGAACATTGAAATGACACCTTTGCTGGAGGAAATAAGAGGACTGGCTGGCCTAGTATGGGAAACCTCGGGGTTGCTAATTCCTGAGAACCGCACAGGCAGAGGTTTCCTCCAAATGATGGGTCTGAAGAAGAATGCAGAACTGGTATGCTTAAAGAAGTCATACATCCCTTTTGACTATTTGTACGAGAGGTACGGTCACAGCAAATCATATCGTACCTACCACGACGAGTTTTCCATCACATCCTTGGGACACATCCATCGTAGGGTATTCATCTTCATGTTTTGCTTCTTGGGTCTGATCGTGTTCCCCATAAAAAAAAGAGAATCCACACCAGATTGGCCATGGTAACCAAGACACTAATGGAAGGAACTAATGGACAAGACTTCAGTATTGTGCCCATGATTATTGCAGACATATATCGAGCCTTGAAAAAGTGTCAACGAGGGGCAAGCCATTTCGAAGGCTGCAATCTACTACTTCAGCTTTGGCTCATGGAACATCTCCAAAAGGGTGAGTACCGACAAGAATTTCATCGAAGAGTCTGGGATGACCACGTCGCTTTCCACCACCCGAAGCGAATGAATTACATCCCCGACATGTTTGGTCAGCCTGAGAATGCCAAAGGATGGGTCGAGCTCTTTGGTAATCTTACTGAAGAATAAGTACAGTGGATGTTCGAGTGGTTTCTGATAGAGGAGTTCATCGCCCGTTCCAGAGATGCACCATTCCTAATACTAATTGGTCTAAGAGGAAAATACCCTTACGTCCCTCTTCGAGTTATGAGGCAAGCGGTTAGGAAGCAAGTCATACCTAGGGTTGACAAGATGAGCCATCTTCGAGCTGACTTCCAAAATGACGATAGTCCTCACAAGTGTCAATCCCAGCACATTTGGCACTGCAAGATTATAATGGAGAAGGACACCATCGAGCCAGACAGATACTATGCCGATTGTACACATTTCTATTCTGGTTGGTTGGCAGAAAATTGGGGTGGTCTGAGCGAGCCAGGGTTCGTTCAGGGCCACAGGGTTATAGATGAAAAGGCCGAGGCACAAGTCAAAAACAACCAACTGCGTAAGAGGATCTGTGAGTGTGAGGATGAGCACCGCGAAATACACGAGTATAAAAAGAAACTGATCGAGGAATGGAATGATATGGCTATCAGCACCAACAAAAGGTTAAGGTATTTGGAGCAAGGCATAAGGAAGCTGGAGAAAAAATTTCTCAAAAGGATTGAAGACTGTCACAAGGCTGGAGGGACTGACGGAGGACATCTAGCCAGACCATACATGTTGTTGGGGCTTCATGAGTTAGGGGAGCTGTACGAAAGAAGCAAGAATACCGAGTCTGGGGAAGGTCCTTCTGGGACCAAGTAGATAGGAATGTCTTTCTTTTACTTTATCAATGTAATAAGGCCAATGGCCATTAGTGACCTTTATTTCCTGTTTATGTAGTGACATTTTGAGGTTCGTCTATTTTCTTATCAATAAAATGAGTCATTTAGCATCTTAAGTTCTCCAAATCAATTTGTTGTTAGGTCTACCTCGGGCACAAAAGAGGTCCCCAAATTAGGACGCACTTTACATTCCCGCACTATGTGTTTAAATACTGTAATACTTTTCATAATCCTCACTGACTTGGTTACATTTGTTTTTTGTTTTTTTCTTTATTTATTTATTCCCCTCCCCAAAGGTTAGTTCGTGCACTCTGGCATCATCATCCTATCTTACAAGATCCAGGGGCCCTCCACCCTCTCCTCCTCTTAGTCCTCCCAAAGGAAAGAACAAAGGTAAAAAGAAAATGGAAGATTCGAGCAATAGTACAAATGAGAATATGGTTGAACGGGTAGAGGCCACTGATGGCCAGGGTATTCGGCTTCAGAACTGTGTCGCAATTCGGAAGAATATTTCTCAATTCGGAAGCTTTAAGTTGGAATAGTTGACCAACATGACTTTTGAGTAAACGACCTTGGAATTGGGATTTGAAGGTTCCTATAGTTTCATAAGGTAATTTCGTACTTGGTTGTATGTCTGGGTTGAGTATCGGACAGTCCGGGAGTGTTTCAACGGTTACTATCAAAAGTTTGCATTTTAGAGGTTTTGAAATTTGCTAAGTTTGAATTTGAGTTTGCTTTGGTGTAATCGGACTCCGGGTAGTGTTTCGGGACCTTACATAGGATTATTTTGATGATTGGAACTTGTGCGTGAAGTTTGGTCAGATCTGGGATGTCTAAGTGTGATTCGGACACGTGCAACGAAGTTCGAAGGTTTGGAAGTTAAAAGAAAGATTTTTCGGCGATCCGTGATTTTGATGTTATTCGTGGCATTTCGAGCCTTTAAATAAGTTTGGATAAGGTATGGGGACTTGTTGATATGATTATATGGGGTCCCTGGGGTCTCGGGTATGTTTCAGTGTAAATTTGGACCATGGCAGTATGTTTTGTTATAGCTGGCTCGTGGTTCTGGTGTTGTTCTTCGCGAACACGGTGGGGAGCATGCATTCACGAATAAGGATTTGAGCTGGAGGTTTTTTGTTCTTCGCGTTCGCTCTGAGCTGTGAATCTATGCATTCGTGATATTTGGGTCGAGTTCCAGAATGAGAAGATGGGCCTGGAGATTTGGCCTTCGCGTTCGCGGAGGCATGGTCGCTTTGACGAAGAGTCGGCTTGGTAAAGCATTTTTGGAAGCAGGACTTGATTTGTGCTTTGCAAATGCGAGACACATGCCGCGTTCGCGAAGACGGATGCATGGGCAGTGTATAAGAGTTTTAAATCGGGTCTTGGTTCATTTTATCTCATTTTCTCATTTGAAGTCGATTTTTGGGCGATTTTGAAGGGGCATTTTAATCATCTATCACAAGGTAAGTGATTCCCACTCATTGTGAGTTATATACATTGATTATATATGGATTTAGACATGGAAATTGGTAGAAATTATGGAATTTTGGAAGAAAACCTAGAAATGGTATTTTTGGATTTTGACCACGAAATTGGACATGGAATTGCAAATAAATTATATATGTGAGTTCGTGGTGTTACGGGTAATAATTTATCTTCAACATTTTCGGAATCCAGGTGTGTGGGCCTGAGGGTTGACTTGTTGACTTTTTATGTGGAGTTGGGAATTGTTGTTTATTGTTAAATACAAGTCTTTGAGTATATTTTGATTGGGTTGTAAGTTCTTTGGCTAGTTTCATAACACTTGGCGTTGGTTTGAGGTGTTAGAGAGATGTTGGAGCCGATTATCGAATTTCGGAGTGAGGTAAGTCTACTATCTAACATTATGAGGGGGAATTTACCCTTTAGGTATTATAATTTTTATCTACTTCATGTTGTGGGAGCTACACACGTATGAGGTGACGAGTGTCCGTGTGTATGCTAGAATTCCTGATTATATCCGAGTAGACTTAGACTCACACCATGCTTTAATAGTAATATTTTCGTTATTCTTGCATGTTTAAATGCTTTAATTTACATTTATCCTGAGACTAGACTTGCCTAAAGTATCGGACTTGCTCTTTTAGATATTTGACGAGCTACTTGATTAGCAATAGAAGTACACATACTTCCTTTATTTGAATTTATCCTGCATTGTACGAAATTGTCCGAAAAGTTTGTTAAATTTGTAACTCACATCTTTATTCGTGAGTGGGGCCAATGCCCCGTCAAGTTTCACTATTCCCATGGAATCTGGTTGAATGCATCAACAGTACTATTATGGATCGGGTCGTACATTTTCGAAAGTACTATAAGATGCATCTATGGTTCAAGTCGGTCGACCCTCGGCAATGTATATGATTACTATGGGATTGAGCCGTATGCCACGTTAGGAAATCATGCCACTAATCTTATGGATTGGGCCGTTCGCCTCGGCTGAATCATGCGAAATATTTGATAAGAAGTCAATGTACTTATGTGTCTTCCTCACTTGAGATGTGACCATTTATTTGGTGTTGACCATTTTGTATTCCTTTTGAGGAAGTATCGGTATATGAGGACTTCTTGTTTACTCTTTGGTTGAGGATCGTATATTGTATCTATATATATTTTCACTATCTTACTTGCCATGCTTTATACTTGTCTACTTTTAATGTAACTGATTTATTGGACCACTAGTAAGTGTCGATGTCGATCCCTCGTCACTACTTCTTCGGAATTAGGCTAGATACTTACTGGGCACGCGTTGATTTACGTACTCATAATATTCATTTGGTGGTCATCTTGGCACATAGGCACAACTATTGAGTATATTTTATGGTGAGCTGCATTCCATGTTACGATTCGCATCACACAGAGTCTCCATCATATTTACTTATTTTATCCTGTCTATTTTATATTCAAGACAGATGTTGTATTAGTATTGTACTCCCTAGTATACACTCATGCACATGTGATGCCAGATTTTAGGGATTTAAATTTTGCTTTTGGTTGTATTCCGCTATATTTTTCCTAGTGTATATCTTGGCCTCATTTAAACATTTAAAACTAATAACATATATATTTTCGAAAAGAATGAATGATTATCTCTCTTTATTCTTTAATTATTTTGAAATGCATTTTGGACGTATTGATTTAATTGTTGGCTTACCCAACTGTAGCGTTGGACGCCATCACAGCCTACGATGGATTTTGAATCGTGACACATCGGTACCCAAATTACAAGCCGAATCCCCATTGTTCTTAATCAAATCTTGTTGAACCTTTTGTAACGACTCAACCGGTCATTTTGAGCTCTTGCACGTCGTTCACCGGTTTGAGGCCATGAGCAACTTCATTTCAGGTGATATGACTTGTAGGTGTGGTCGGAATTGAATTTCGGGAAGGTTAGAATCAGTTTGGAAGGAAAATTCTCATTTCAGAAGCCTTAAGTTGGAAGAATCGACTAAGATTGGATTTTTGAATAAACGACCTTAGAATCAGGATTTGAAGGTTCCAACAGGTTCGTATAATGATTTCGGACTTGGGCGTATGTTCAGATCGGGTTTTGGATGACCCGGGAGCATTTCGGCGCATATTATAGAAGTAAGCAATTTAGAAGAAATTTATAAGTCTGGGTTGAAGTACATTTCAGTAATATTGATGTCCGTTTGGGATTCCGAGCTTGGGAATAGCTCCATATGGTGATTCTGCAGTAGGGAGCGCGATTGAAAGTGAATTCGGAGTTCTGTAGGTTATTTTGAAGTCATTTGCCTAAATATAAAAATTTGAAAGTTTTGAGAAATCGGAACGGAAGTGGAAATTTTGATATCGAGGTCGGATTCTGATTCTAAAAGTTGTGCTAGGTCTGTAATCTTGAATGTGACTTGTGTGCAAAATTTGGGGTCAATCGGACGTGATTTGGTAGGTTTCGGCATCAAATATAGAAGTTGGAAATTCTAAAGTTCATTAATCCCGAATTTGAGTGCAATTCTTGGTTTTGGCTTTTTTTTAAGTGATTTGAGGCCTCGAGCAGGTCCGCATTATATTTTGGATCAGGTTGCTGTGATTGGACAGGGTCCTGGGTGGATTCTAGGTTGTTAACGGATCAAATTTCAAGTTGAGGAGGAGCTGAAGCTGCTGGTGTCTAGTGTGACCGCACCTGCGAGGCTTTGGCCGCAGGTGCGGCTTTGGTGTCGTAGATGCGGGAGTGGCTGGCTTAGCTGGGGGCGCAGGTGCGAGGCTATTTTCGCACCTGCGAATGCGTAGATGCGGAGAAGGAAGCGCAGGTGCGTAGCCCAACTGGTAAGGAGGAAGCTGCAGGTGAGGATATTGGGGTGCACCTGCGGGTGCCCAGGTGTGGGGGAGGAGACTGCAGGTGCGGAAGGACTGGAGGCAGTGTGCATTTTTATACCCGAGGTCTTGGCCATTTCTCTTCATTTTTTCTCTTGGTTGGGCGATTTTTGGAGAGCTTCAAGTGGGGATTTTTGTCATCTATGTCAAGGTAAGTTGTTTCTACTCATTCCAAGTTAAATACAAGGTTTATACATGGATTGAAGGTAAGTCTCCGGAGTGGGGCTTGGAGGCTGGTTATGGATCTTCGGAGCGAGGTAAGTCTCCTTTCTAACCTTGTGAGCGGGAATTGTCCCTATAGGTAAACTAATTAAATATGTGCTACTATTTGTGGGGGGCTACGTACGCACGTAGTGACGAGAGTCCATACGTAGCTACTAGTTATGCCTATGTCCGGGTAGTTTTAGGCTTACATCATGCTTTGTTATTATTAAACTTTATTTGTGTTATTGTTTGCTTTGTGAAGAGGCTGGATTGAGCATACTTATTAAATAGTTTTGAAAGGAATCAAAAAATTTTATTAAAAAAAAAAAAGATTTCAGTGAAAGTTCATGTTTTGAAAAGAAATGGAAGAATACTTTTATAACTCAAGAAAACTATGTGTAGTCGCGTCGCGTGTATGATTCGCGAGCGGGGTAAGTCCTCCTACCACACTATTATGGTATCAGGCCGTTCGCGGCAGGATTTATGTACCACACTCTCATGGGAGCAGGACGTACACCACAGTAGGTTAATAGATGCATCTATGGTTCGCGCTGTTCGAACCTTCGGCAGTGCACAATTTACTTTTATGATGGATCGAGCCGTACGCCTCGGCATTTCCTATATCTAAATTATCCTCATGGAATCGTGCGAAATATTTGGCAAAAAGCCAATTCTTTGATGAAATCCACTATATTTATGTATATGCTTCGGTTACGGAGGGAACATACTAGTAGAGAATTGAATAAATCGTAAAGAGGGAAATTGTACCACAAAATCTGTACTTGTATGTCTTATGTATTTACATTGCTTTATATTAATTCAATTCTTTAGTGCACTTGATATTGTTGGACCTCTAGTAAGTGTCAAAGTCGACCTCTCATCACTACTTCTTCGAGGTTAGGCGGGATATTTACTGAGTACACGTTGTATTTGTACTCATACTACACTTGCTGTGCATTTTATTGCACATGTACAATCATAGCTAGTGACCCTGCTTGATGTAGTGATGTGACTGACCTGGATACTTAAACGAGTTGCTCCATCCCGAGACGAGCCACAGCCAACAGAGTCTTCCTCAGATGTATTGTATTGTATTTTAAATTCTTTGTTCAGTTTGTACTCCGGAAAAGCATTCTATTACATGTATACTTCTTTCTTAGAAATTTGCTCATGTACTTGTGACACCGGGTTCTGGGATGAGTTTGAGATGCATTTTATTAAATGGATTTTTAAACCATCGTTATTTGCTTAACGGATTTTTATCCGATTATTATGTAATGGAATGAAAAGTAACGATTTCAAAATGTGAAATTAGGAACTTAATGCAACTATTTATTGATTGGCTTGCTTGAGAGTGGTATCCGACGCCATCACGACCTTAATGGATTTTGGGTCATGACAACGTGGTACCAGAGCACTAGGTTCCCTTAGGTCTCACGAGTCATCAGCAAGTCTAGTAGAGTCTTGTGGATCGGTACGGAGATGTCTGTACTTATCTTCGAGAGGCTACAGGGCTGTTACGAGTACTTCACTTCTTTATTCCTTATCGTGCGGTTTGATCCCTTTAAGGCTTATGCATATGTTTATTCTTACTCAATATTACGCGTCGCGAAGCGCTAGCTATGAATCAGGAATTTAAGGAATGGTAATGGTACTACAGATATGGTGCGTGATGTTTTTCCATACGTAGTTGGTTGGGCTATTCTCGTCGCTCTGCGGAAGGATAATATGTTGTTTTAGCTTAGTAGCTGTGTTTCTGAGGGCTTTGAGAATATGCTCAGGTTGTTATGGTGCTTATGATTGGTCACCGCACGGTATTAACGTGGTGATAGGAAGCTTGCCCATGCGTTGGGACAATGAATGACTTGAAAGGAGGTCTTCTCAGAGTGTGATTTCGGGATTTCGGTATTTTAGTCCCGGTGGAGGAAAGGAAATTGAACTATGAATGTTCAAATGTGGGTTGAAAGAATAATAAGACTTGGTATTTTCAAGCGAGGTGGAATTTTCATCTGTGATGTGGTATCGTTTTTTTTATCGAATAGAACGTGTTAAGTTCGTCGGCGCTATGGTTTCTTCGGATGCATTGGATTAAAGTATGGTAAAGTAGTATTGAAAAATCAGCTGTCAGAGGTCGTGGTGTGCGGTGGTTCAGTATTGAATAAGTATTTTATAATAAAGGCGGCTCGAGAAAGATGATGTTCGGAAAGTTTTGAAGTTGTGGTGATCTGCTGGTCTAAGTGCTACAGTGAATGATATTGGTTTGAGGCAACAACTGGGCAGTATATGATGAACGGAGATATGTGGGAAGATCTAGGCAGTGGCTCCATTTCTAAAAGGCCAAGTGTAAGGAACGAAAGTCAGGTAGTTGCTTAAAGGTGTGACTTAACCAAAGAGGGAGAGAGGCAGCTTAGCATATGAGTTATGTGGTAAGATAGATGCTCTTCTTGAGGAGAAGTTTGGAGTGATTTGAGGATTTTAGTGGAGGGTGGTTGGGTCCACGGGCTTAAATTGAAAGGTTGGTTATTTCGATGGAAGGTTGGATACAACAGAGAGGAGTTGTTTGGGATGAAGAAGGTTGCAATATAGCGGTGATTTGGAAGATATTGTCGCGCATTTAGTAGATGTCCATGAGGAGCGGACAGACTGGTAAAGTTGATAAATGAGGACGGGCGTAGGATGGGGTATTGATGTCGTAGAGATTGTGCTGTACATCATCGTTGGAAGGTGTTAGTTGGTAATTTCCACAGGTGGGTTATCTCTTGTGAGCAGGTTAGCGGTCGTGTGGTTGGCAAGTTTCTGCGAGGAATTCTAGTGGCTATTCGGAGGGAGGCCGAATATGTGAGTGATGCTAGAGAATTAGAGTATTCATGGAATGCTGACAGGAGAATTTAGAAGAATTTGACGAGTTGGTTGAGCAAGATCATGTCAGCAATGAAGAAAGAATTTCAGTGTGGTCCAGAGTGGTGCAAGGAGTAGCTTTGGGCTAAGGGGGAGAGTCCCACCACCTGCAATTGGGTTGCAGGATTATCTTCTCATGGGGTTACGTATCATCAGTGTGTTGTCAAGTTATTGAAGCTAAGGGGAAAGGAGTAAAATAGTAATTGAGCATGGGATTTGATAAGGGTGTGCAAGGGTTGGCCTTATTGAATCAGGTTTAGGCTTTGGAAAGATTCAGGATTTATGCTAAGTGCTTAGGAGATTTATAAGGGTGGTGACTCAGTCGCGTGCATCATTGAAAAGGGTGTTCGTGTGCTAGAAGATCCTTGGAGTTGATTGTGTTCGGGCCAAGTCAGAGTGGGCGACTCTCAATCGTGGTCCTAGTGAGTTTGATAGTTAAGAATGTGGTGCTTAACGGTTTCATGTCTGCAGTATTGCTAAGGATTGGGCCTTGCAACACATTGTAATAGGAGGCCCGGAATGTTCCATGATGTCTTCGGCTTGCAGTATAGTATTGGGGGAATGATAAAAATAAATTCCGAATTTGGAGAACGATTATCAGGATGGGTATATCAGTCGAAGATGTGAATGTGCACAAGAAGGGTATGAGACGGTTTGTGGGATTGAGACATCATGGTCTCGTGAATCAAGTCCACTCGGTATGAGTGGGGATTGAGTTTGTTATGTGTTGAATGGAAATACTATTGTTTCTGAGGAAATTAAGAATAATTAAAAGAAGATAGATTGGTTAGCATGGTTGAAATGGCACATGTACGACAGTGATCAGTTCCTTCAGTGTGATTAAGTTATGCATGTGGTTTGTTCCGGTATGTGCGAGGCATATCGGTCACCGTGATAGATTTTATTTGGGAGCATTCAAGCATTTTGGCCGGTCATGGGTTCTTGATTTGTTTTACAGTGTTAGTGTGTCCAGTGGTGGATGTGCAGACTTGCTACCTTGTGTGGGAGGTCATGGGAGCGTGACCACGGGAGGATCCTATGAGTGTGACATGCAGTCCCTTTATGGATTAAAGATTGGGAATAAGTATATAGAAGTGTAATATTGCTTATTTGAGAATTTATGCCTGGAAGGCGTTCGGTTCATTTGGTTGTGGATCGTGGGGTGTTTTCCCCGGCTATGATGGTGGTTCTTGCGTATTATGAGAGTAAGTGGGTTAATATGGACCCAGGTAAGGCTATCAGTCTAGTGCAGTGCGAGGAGAATCGGTTTGAGGGTTGTGAATGGATTCAAATATGAATATGGGCTCTATATGTGTCAGGGGTGTTCATTTCGGTATAGCGCTTTTCATGGAAAGGTATTAGAACAACGGATGTTGTTCCGTCCTCGTTCATCTCATGTAATATTTTGTTGTACCGTGTGAGTGGGGAAACAACTTGATATTTTCCTATGTGTTGAACCTCCCGCGTAGTGATGATGTTATGTGAGTAGGATAGCTCTTGAGATTCATATTATATATATCGCACCTAACAGTGGTTGAGTTTTGTAACATATGGCTTTATCAGTCTCCCCATGATGGTATTATGCACTTAGCGTGCTTGTGACAGATATTCAGTATTTTGTGGTAATGAGCAATTTAGCTCGGTGTGTATCTCCTTACGAGAATTTTATGTGTGGATCAGGTGGCACGCCGCCATGGTTATGTTATTTGGATCGGTTGGCACGCCTCCACGGTTATGTTATTTGGATCGGGTGGCACACCGCCACGGGTATGTTATTTGGATCGGGTTGCACGCCGCAACAATGTGATGTTGAGAAAGGTTCCCTATGTCTATTTTCTTGTATTTTGCTTCCTGCTTTTCGAAGGAAGGTTCATATTAGTTGTGCGACTCGGTTAGTTCCTTTCGTCATTCATTTCATTGTGTATCATGTTCGAGTTGTGGCCTATTGGCACGTTATGGCATCATGTGAGACTGTTGGTCATGTCTGGGGTGATTTGTTGCCGGAGCGGTTTATACGGGGAGAGGCGAGATTTTTGGATTAGGAATCAGCGCGATATGATTATGTGAAGTACATTAAAGGACAAATACCATTATTTGGTTAGTAATTAGGTGATGATTCTAGGCATGAGGAGAGATTCAATGCTTGGTTAACTCTGCGGTTGGTTGTGAATTTCTATACATCTCCTCCTTTGTGGTCGTATCGTAAGTGTTATGGAAGAAATTATATATATGTTTCATGAGGTGCATCGGGAGCATCAAATTCGTGAAATTTTGCTTATCAAGGTTCAAGGAATGTCATTGTGGTTAGATGATGAATTATGCGGTGCATGGTGCTAATTCAGCAAAGGTATGCAGTCATGTTCTGGAACATCGTGTGGTAGTTGATACGATATTCATATATTGGACACAGGCCTGGCAGAGGATTGAGGATTTTGAAAACCTGGTTCTAAGGCCCATTTGCCTAAATAAAAAAGGATATCTGCAGAATTGTTCGAGCAAGTGTACTCAACTGGGTTGTGGTAGCACGTACAAGTGCACGGGGTGTTAAACAGTGATTTCAGATAACTCCGGAGCAGTTCTTAGCACGTTCGAGGACAAACGTATGTTTAAGTGGGAGATAATGTAACGACCCAGCCGATTGTTTTGAGCTCTAGCGTGTCTTTCAGCGGTTTGAGGCCATGAGCAGCTTCATTTCAGATGATATGACTTGTAGGTGTGGTCGAAATTGAATTTCTGGAAGTATAGAGTTAATTTGGAAGGAAAATTCTCATATCAGAAGCCATAAGTTGGAAGAATCGACTAAGATTGGATTTTTGAGTAAATGACCTCAGAATCAGGATTTGAAGGTTCCAGCAGGTTCGTATGATGATTTTTGGCTTGGGCGTATGTTCGGATCAGATTTTGGATAACCCGAGAGTGTTTCAGCGCATATTGTAGAAGTCAGCAATTTAGAAGAAAATTCATAAGTCTAGGTTGAAGTGCATTTCAGTAATATTGGTGTCCGTTTGGGATTCCGAGCCTGGGAATAGCTCTGTGTGGTGATTCTAGAGTTGGGAGCACAATCGGAAGTGAATCCGGAGGTCCGTACGTTATTTTGAAGTCATTTGGCTAAAGATAGAAATTTGAAGGTTTTGAGAAATCCGGCCGGAAGTAGAAAATTTGATGTCGGGGTCGGATTCCGATTCCGGAAGTTGTGGTAGTTCACTAATGTTTAATGTGACTTGTGTGCAAAATTTGGGGTCAATCGGACGTTATTTGATAGGTTTCGGCATCGAATATAGAAGTTGGAAATTCTAAAATTCATTAAGCCCGAATTTGAGTGTTATTCATGGTTTTAGCATTGTTTTATGTGATTTGAGGCCTCGAGCATGTACGCATTATGTTTTGGATCAGGTTGCTGTGATTGGACGGGGTCCCTGGGGCCCTGGGTGGTTAACAGATCAAATATGAAGTTGAGGAGGAGTTGAAGTTGCTGGTGTCTGCTGTGACCGCACTTGCGAGGCTTTGGCCGCAGGTGCGGAGCCCCAAGTGCGGCTTTGGTGTCGCAGATGCAGGAGGACTGGAGGTAGTGTGAATTTTTATAACCGAGGCTTTGGCCATTTCTCTTCATTTTTTCTCTTGGTTGGGCGATTTTTGGAGAGCTTCAAGTGGGGATTTTCGTCATCTATGTCAAGGTAAGTTGTTTCTACTCATTCCAAGTTAAATACAAGGTTTATACATGGATTGAACATGAAAAATTGTGCAAAAGTTGTAAATTTTTAAGAAAAACCTAGAATTGGCATTCTTGGATTTTGACCACGAATTTGAGCATGAAATTAGAGTAAATTGTATATTTGAGTTTGTAAGGCCATGGGTAGAGTTTATCTTCGAGAAATTTCGGAATTCGGGCGCGTGGGCCCGAGGGAAATTTGGTCAACTTTCCAATCGGAGTTATGAATTTATACGAATTGAATTGTTATAAGTATTAGACTATATTTTCATTGGTTTGCCCGTTATTTGGATAGTTTTGGGTCGTTGTGCATTAATTTGAGTCATCGGAAGGCCTTGGAGGCCGGTTATGGATCTTGGGAGCGAGGTAAGTCTCCTTTCTAACATTGTGAGGGGGAATTGTCCCCATAGGTGAACTAATTAAATACGTTCTACTATTTGTGGGGGGCTACGTACGCACGAAGTGACAAGACTCCATACGTAGCTACTAGTTATGCCTATGCCCGGGTAGTTTTAGGCTTACATCATGCTTTGTTGTTATTATACTTTATTTGTGTTATTGTTTCCGTTGTGAAGAGGCTGGGTTGAGCAAACTTATTCAATAGTTTTGAAAGGAATCGAAAATTTTTATAAAAAAAAAAAAAAGAAATCTTGAAAGCTTTCACTGAAAGTTCATGTTTTGAAAAGAAATGGAAGAATACTTTTATAACTCGAGAAAACTATGTGTAGCCGCATCACGATTCGCGAGTGGGGTAAGTCCTCCTACCACACTCTTATGGGATCGGGCCGTTCGCCTCGGCAGGATTTATGTACCACACTCTTATGGGATCGGGACGTTCGCCTCGACAAGATTTATGTACCACACTCTCATGGGAGCGGGTCGTACACCACGACAGGTTAATAGATGCATCTATGGTTCGTGCCGTTTGACCCTTCAGCGGTGCACAATTAACTTTTATGTTCGATCGAGCCGTACGCCTCGGCATTTGCTATATCTAAATTATCCTCATGGAATCGTACAAAATATTTGGCAAAAAACCAGTTCATCTGAAGGTTTTTCCCCTGATTTGGATTATGACAACCTCTTTGATGAAATCCACTATATTTATTTATATGCTTCGGTTACGGAGGGAACATGCTAGTAGAGAGTTGAGTAAATCGTAAAGAAGGAAATTGTACAACGAAATCTGTACTTGTATGTCTTATGTATTTACATTGCTTTATATTAATTCATTTCTTTAGTGCACTTGATATTGTTGGACCTCTAGTAAGTGTCAAAGTCGACCTCTCGTCACTACTTTTTCGAGGTTAGGCGGGATACTTACTAAGTACACGTTATTTTCGTACTCATACTACACTTGCTGTGCTTTTTATTGCACAGATATATTCATAGCTAGTGTCCCTGCTTGACGCAGTGATGTGGCTGACCTGGAGACTTAGACGAGCCGCTCCAGACGACCCGCAGCCAAATTCTCCCTCAGATGTATTGTATTGTATTTTAAATACCTTGTTTAGTTTGTACTCCGGACAAGCGTTGTATTACATGTATACTTCTTTCTTAGAAATTTTCTCATGTAATTGTGACACCGGGTTCTGGGATGAGTTTGGGATGCATTTTATTAAATGGATTGTTAAACCATCATTATTTTCTTAACGGATTTTTATCTTATTATTATGTAACGAAATAAAAAGTAACGATTTCAAAATGTGAAATTAGGAACTTAATGCAACTATTTAATGATTGGCCTGCCTGACAGTGGTGTCCGGTGCCATCACAACCTTAATGAATTTTGGGTTGTGACATCTTTATCCTTAAAAGTACTTATCTTACTAAAAGAGTAAGGGAAGAGTACTTATCCACACAAAGGAGAAGGTTACTAGCTAGAAATACCAACTTATGGAGGGTGTTGAAAAGAGTTTTTCTTAAATTAAACAAAAAAACCCCTCCAATTCGCTTTGATATATCTAGTGACTATGGAGAAGTGCTTAAAGTCAATAGACCGTGTTATGTATGATTTCGTTGCAATGTGTTGAGTGATCATGAAGAGGATGTGCTTAAAAGCTAAAGTATAATGTATTAAAAGTTATTAGGAGGGTTAGTCATTCTTATCTATATTTATTTTATCCGTTTCTTTGCCTACATTACAACACATAAAAACCTAATTGATCTTAGACTTTACGAGCTTAAATCAGTAGAGACATACAGTACGAACAAGCCTATGGTACGAGCTTTGGGTGTTTCTTTATGAGAGTGAGTGAATTATTTCAATATGTGAGTCCTTTTTTTAGTGGCAAGAAATGAAATTGTGCTTGAAAGCAATATTCTCAATTGGAAGAGAAGTTGACACATTTTTCTGGAAAAACAATTTAATGTATGTCCTACTGCCTCATCTTCCTACTTAAATATTATTCACAAATAATAGTAATAATTGTTTCACATAATATTAATAATTATATATCTCCTTTTGGATTTTCTAAATAATGTTGGACAAAAAAGGCTGACACATCCAATCAATTTCTTAATGATATAACTAATCTTGAAATTGAAATTTCTCAAACAAAATAGGATTAAAGAATTGAAAATATAACTTCTATGAACTTATAACATTTTATAGCAAAAATTCATCGCTAATGATACTTTATAGTCATATCGATAAGTCTCGCAAAAGCACCAAAACCCAACTGCGAACAACTCATTCTTTTCATTCTTCACTTTACTCTTTGTAGATCCAAAACTGATCTTTTTCTTTCTTGAGTTAGTATATTCACCCAACAAATTGCAACCAGAGGCGGATTCGGGATTTGAGCACGATGAGGGTACCACTATATTCTAATCATTAGCGATAAAATTTGGTGTGCAACTCTTTTAAAACTTAGCGATTAAAAAAAAGTTTTACAGAAAAAAATTCTAAACTTCTAGAGAAACTAAGATTTCTTTGCAAAATGGGTACTATGGGAAGAGAAGGAATAAAATCAATTAAGTTGACTATTGTGTATTAGTACTAAACTATAAAAAAATTTAAAAAAAGATAAAAGTAAAAAATAAAGCAATTTGCTATTAAATATAAATTACATTGTATTCAAAGAACCAAAATATTAATTAAGTTGAATATTATATATTAGTACTAAATTATAATTGGATTAAAAAAAGAGATAAAAGTAAAAGATAAAGCAATTTTCTATTAAATATAAATTACATTGTACTCAAAGAATAAAAATAGAAAGGAGGAGAAAAAAAGCTGAACGTGGGTTTTGAACCTACGTTACCAGCAAAAAGTGCCCAAATCAACAAGTTCTCTCATCTGCCTCTTTGTTTCTGAGGGCACACTTAAAATATTTAAGAGGCCACATATATATATATATATATATATATATATATATAGGCTTTTTGACGAAATTAACGGGGTAACGTGACCCCTCAATCCACCAATTAAGGATCTGAATATATAGATAATAAAAATAACAAAACAAAATAATTGGAAAAAAGAACATAACCTTTCAGAAAAATAGTTGTAGCCACCTCCTACTCTACTTTGATTCTTTCCTTGTTTACCAAACATCAGATTCATTATAAAGAGTAACTCCTTTCAACAATGAAAAATTTTATTAGGTGCTCTTGAGATTCAATTATGCTACAATAAATACAGGTATATTCAATTTTGGACTATGGAGATACACAAAGGTGCATAGGAAACGAAGTCATATAAGAGAAATCACTGATGGAGACTAACACAAGAGGAGTGCCTTTAGTTTTTTTTTTCTTTTCCGTTGACGCTTGGACTTTCTAGTGAATAGTGTTGCTATCCAATTTTTCCCTCATATTTCTAACATATATATATATATATATACACTTTCAAAATAGCATATTTGCATCCATTTAGTTTATAAACCTATTCATAATTTTCTATCATTTTTAAAGGCTTTAAATTAATTTCGTTCTGCATTTTATTATATAAATATCCAACAATTATCCTTCAAATTATTTTTATGATGATTTAATCATCCTAACTTATCATTTACATCAGCATGTATGTTTTAAATATTTTACTGCATTTTTTATAATTACATTTGTATTCCATTGGGCTAATTGTATATTTTTGCAATAATAGCCTATATTTATGTTTAATTATATTATTTATGCCAAAATAACTTTTTATATTTTTATAATATTAAGTTATTATTCTTAACCATTTTAGTGCACAAATAATATTTTTGTTATTTACTAATTATTTTTATAAATTATTTTTGATAAAATGTTGGATATTTAAAAGCCAGTCCCACTTCAAACCTATTTTCGGACCATAATGGCCCAAAATACCTAATATACCAGCCCAATAACCCCAACCCAAAACCAATAACCCCATTAACCCAGAACCCGATCGTAACCCGTCCAAATAAACCCGACTCAAACCTCTTTTAATCGTGGTCGTTGATCTCTGAAATCAACGACCCATATCGAACCCCTCCTTTTAATTATCCCCTTTCACCCCTAACCCTAACCCCACTTCACCCGTCTGCCGCCCTAATACTCTCTCATCTCCCTTCCCCTCTTCAGAAACCCTAAAGCCTCCGCCCCCTAAATCCTCTCCTAATTCCACCTAATATGGGATTTCATGGTTGTTTCTTGCCATATACGACCCCCTTCTGGTACTGGCTACTCTCCTATAGTGCTTTCCTAAACATGGAAAGCAGATCTCTTCAATATCGAACCAAAATCGGTTCAAATCCCTAATCTTTTTGCTATTCTGTCTATATTCATCGGTGAGTCCAAATATTTATTTATTTTTTGTTGATTCTTACTTACCCTAAAACTAGGATTTACAGATCTCTTCAAATCGAACAAAAATTGGTTCGATTCTCTGATTTTAAGTGTTATTATGTCTATATTCGTCCTATATTCTACCGTGGGTCCGATTTTTTGTTATATTTTGTCAATATTTACTTTCCTAAAAAAATTAGGGTGTTCCTGATTTTCTCCTAAATTGATTCTAATAGATTCTGCATGCTCTTTTCCTTATTTTACGTCTGATTGATTATATTTCCTTGTTTGTCTATTTGATTCCTACTATTATATAAACCCCTTCCCCCATTCCCTTCAAAGGGAGATGAAAAATCACTAATTTTTCCACAAAAAGCTGAGGCTTTTTATTCTGTATTCATTTACTATTTTGTTCTGTTTGGCTCTTGGCCGGCTGAAAGCCAAGGCCACCGGATTTCCTACTTTTCTGACCCCTCCTTGGGTGTGAGCACTACCCTCGGTTCTTGAAACCCTTGGAAACTTGACACATTTGAGACTCTAGATCCTGATTGCTGTTCTTTTCTCGTTTATTGAGCAATAACTGGTTAGTCTCTCAACTTCGTAATGTTTATTCCATTATGTTTTAACTAGCATGACTATGTTCTCTGAATTGCAATCCATTGAATCTCTTCATGTGTGATTATGCCTATATTGCTAGCTCTAATAATGTACATGTACCTAACTTAGGCAATCTGGACAATCCGAAGCATGTTTAGCTTAATGTAATTGACAATTTTGAGTATTTGCACTGACTGTCTGGCCTAATCCTGTCTTTCTGCCTGATTCTGAACTGCCTTGGTGATTAACTTATGTTATTAACATGCCTTAATCTGCTTAAGACCTTCACCCTAAGTGTATAGTGTGCTCATATGGCCTTGTTTGTTACTTATTGTGTTCTTGCTCTACCCAGTCCTGTTGTGGAGCCTCTCATACTAGTTCTGCCTAAATTATGATTTTGCTTACCTCCCTGGTATAAGTTATAATGTTTAACACTGTGTTTGGTATAATTTGATCATGTGAGATTTAAACTTGTTGCATTGGTGACAAACTATTTGTCTTACTAGCTTATTGCTCCTTGCCTATTAACTTTGTAATCCTATAAGCTTCAGGCTCCCTATTTCCTATTAACATGTCACCCTGGCCTTGTGTTAGTTTGTTTCTTGAGTTCATGACCATTATGTGATCATTTTGTAGTGTTTGGAAATGCTTTTCCAAACCTATTACTTTGTTACTATTTTCATTAGGTGTTCCTTGTTATGAGAGTCTAATTCTTAGCCGGCAGAAAGCCAAGGCCCCCCTAAAGCTTCTCCATTAACCTCCCTAGTGTGAGCACTGCTCGGGGTCAATTTTGAGACCCTTGTGAACTCTGACACACTAGGGTCTAAGGTTATTTGGCCACTTTGTCCTAATTAATCAATTTCCCCCCTTTCCACCTACTGAATAAGCCAATAGGTATTTGATCTAGTTACTTTTAATTTACCTTAGTTTTCATGAAATTGAAAAATATTATATAGTCTTAGTTTGAGCTAATAGCTTTTGCTTTAGTAAATATTAAGTATTAGTTATATTTCTTTAATATCGTTACTTTATTTCTCCTTTAATATTTTTTTTATAATTTGGATAACTAGTATCTTTGTCATGTTATTTATAAGTTTTCCTTAAGAAAAAGAAAAGGTAAAGGATAAGAACCAATCTAATTGTCACATGGCAACACGATTCCTTTCTAACTTTTACCATAACAAATTCTCACCTGCACAAGCACATGGGGGCCCACCTAATTATTCCTTTCTTTGGCTTTTTGTGCAAAATATATACACACAAAAATTCCCTCAACAAGGCGGGGATTCACGTCCTTATCCACAAGGTGAGAATTTTCTCTCCAATTCACTCTTAAATACTCTCATATAACCACATACATACGGAGCTTGAACGAAGCAATTTTTCCAACCCTGTATCCATGTATTAGCAGACCATTCAAACGAGCAGGAGGGATCTCCTTGAAAGAGGAAGCTTCCATTTTCATTTTCAAGCAGAAACGGGACTGCAGCTCTCAACCTTTCCATGGTTGCCTTTGCCGAAGGCGATGACCGGTGGAGACCATGACATCGCTGCTGCTGCCGTTCTTCTCTTCTTCCTTCACCTTCTATCTCTTTTGAAAATTCGGCGAAAGAGAGCTTAAACCTCGCAATAAACCTAGCTCCAAAAACACCTTCGACCTCAATAAACACAGCTGAAAAGTACCATGTAAATCAGCCATTTAACATCCTTAAAACCAACTGCAAATATCAATGAACCAGATGCTCCAAAACAACCACGAAACAGCTCAAAACAACCCCAATAAAATTAAAAGCAAACCACCATTAACACCACCACTAAAACAGCCCTTAAACCACCCAAAAACACCATTAAATCACCTTCAAAACGCTACAAAAAACGCAGCAGTTCATACCCCAAAACAACACCCTTTTTTTTTTTTGCACCAAAACGCAACTGCAAAAACCAGCTCTAGAAACACCTTAGACCCATCTGAAAACAGCTCAAAAATAAAGAAAAAATCAGCTCAAATCCAACCACAAACACAGCTCTTTTCAGCCCAAAAGAAATGAGCTCAAACCCACCCCAAAAAATGACCCGGACACAGCTTTCCTTTTCCAGCTCAAAGCTACAATGAAACAACCTCAAAAACCAGTTGCGTTGCAACGTGAAATAGCCGCAAAACTGCTGTTCGAACTCCATTAAAACTCAGTCAAAATGCATCCCCAAACCAGCCCCAAATCAGTAAAAAAACACAGCACCATTAGCCCTTTGAAATACACCCATAAACGCGGCAAAAGTCCGACTTTGTCCTCCCGTTCAGTCGAGTCCGAAGTCGCCACCAAGGTCGTAGCTCGTAGATCCGTTCGTGGTTCCGATAAGGTTTTCGATCCTGGGTCTAGTGTTGGTGTAGTAGCTGCTATTGGAACTTTTGTAGAGTTTCCCTATGTATTGCAAATCTGAAATTGCTTCATCCAAGGCCCGATCTCTATTTAGTTTTGAACTCATTTATTGATATATTGCTTGTTCTTAGTTGTTGGTTGAGTTTATTTTGAAAAATCATTGTATGAAGTAGCTACTGTATAGTTGTTTGAATTATCCATGTGTTTGTGTAATAGGTTTTCACGTTCATTAATCCTATTAGTTGGTGGTTTAAGAATATTTGAGTAATTGATGAATTCTTGGCCAAATTGATTGTTAAGTAAATCTTGAGTTTTTTAGTTGGGATTTGAAAGGATTTGGGCCATAATTAAATGCAAATTGGTATTGGGATTAAGAAATCAGTCTTGGACCTATAATTTCATGGGATGTCCAGTTGGGTCAAATTTGGTAAGTAGATACAATAGTAAGAACTTTAAGTTGTAAATACTTTCTAGTGATTAAATTTATTCTTTTCCATAATAATCTTCCATAACTTTAGCCTCGCAATAATCACTAGTTTAGAGAATAATTCTCATGAATATTCGTGGAAAATGGTTTTAGGCACGATTAATAATAAATCATCGTGACTATGGGTACGATTCCCGTGGCATATTCACAATACGTAAATCCCAATTCGGGTGTGCATTTCATGTGACCTGGTCTTACAACTTCTAACAATAAATAAGATAAGCATATCGTAAATCGCGGGTGCATTTCATGTGGCGCAGTTTGCAACATGTACCAAAACGACAAGTGTATGATAATGTGGCTTGTCCCAACAATAATTTTCATAAATACTAAAAGTGGTTTAAAGGATTAAAAATGCACAATTGGTTTAAAACACATAATTAATCAGATAATTAGGCCAATTATTAATAGTTAAGCGACCGTGCTAGAACCACGGAATTCGGGAGTGCCTAACACCTTCTCCCGGGTTAACAGAAGTCCTTACCCGAATTTCTGGTTCGCAGACATTTTAAACAGAGTCAAAATTTCCTCGGTTTGGGGTTTTAATAAATAAATGGTGTCCCGGAACACCATAAAAAATTCGTGTGGCGACTCTGAAATTAATAAATAAATTCCAAATCCGAATAATGTCATTTAAAGTGGAAAAACTCCCTATTACCCCTTCATTAATCAGGGGTAGTGAAAAAGGAGGTGTGACAGGGTATACTTTGGGCCTGTCTTAGGCCCACTATATTTATTTTGTAACTTTGTAATTTATTTCATTCATTGGGTCTGTAATAATTCTGTAATAACAATTGGGGTGTTAGTAAAATTGGAAAAATGGGTATATTCTAAGGTTTGCATGAAACAGGTAGAAATCTTGCCTATAGGTCTTTAATTCGTTCAATATGTTCTGCTCTTATGTGTTGTTAGATAACCTACCTACAGGACCTGAGTGTTTAATTTGTTCAACATATTCTGCTCCTATGTTTTGTTAGATATCATACCTATAGGAAATAAAATGTGAATGGCCAATCTTTCAATTTGCATAAAATGTGAATGAACATAGGGTTATACTAGCTTATGTTCTACTGATTTTTATCTAGTAATCATGCCTATATGACTTTAATTGGTTATTTTCTATTGTTGACATATTGTTCACCTAGAAGACATGCCTATAGGAACTAAGTATAAAAATCAGTTTCAATCGTTAATCGTTAGAAATCCTATCTATAGGGTATTACCACTCACTTTGAAGTGTTAATATTGAACTTTCGAACACTATTTCGTTGCTTAGCCATACCAATATTAGAAAGCATGCTTATAGGATCAAACTGAGTAATTTTGAGTATTTTCAATGGCTATCACTGCCAACTACTGCGTAAATCACCTAGAGATCATGTCTATAGGTTTAATCACTTATAATCTGTAATTTCAATAATCAGCAAGCAATAGCAAATCCCCCTAAACCGTATAATTGTTTAGAAATCATGTCTATAAAATGGCACCTTGCACCGGAAACCGCCTGCATGTTTCAATTACGAGGTCATAGAGAAACCATGTCTATAGGGCTTAATGGCTTTAATTTGCCTTAATTCCGAAACTGTCTTACGCCTAATATGAGAATTTGTTTGTGTGCATTTGTTGTCCAAGTGTGGAGGCTAACTTGAGCCTTAATTTCCTTTACATGATGTCCAACTTGTTTTGTATGTCGCCTAGTTTTTTTCATTTTTGAGTGGCCTAAGTTAAGTCTAGAATAATCCAAAATATAGGTCCAAATGCGTCATAGGCCATAAGCATGGGACGGGTAGTGCACGCATAAGGCACGGTTTAGAATCAACTAATGCGCTCTAGGTAAAAACATAAAGATAGTAATTGGGTAGCAGGAGATGATAGTTTGTGCCCGCTGAATAATACGAGTAACACCCCATCTTGAGGAAGTTACGAATATTATTTATGTTGCAAGGGGTGATCCTTTAGGCTAAAAAACTTAGGACCCCCACCTTGTCTTTAAATCAATTATCTGTGTTTATTCATGGACTTTTGGTAATAACTGCCCAAACTTCTTGTTTTTCTCTCTGATTATTTGACTAATTCATATAATTCGAGTTCGACTGGGACGTACAGTTGTGGACCTTGAAGAGTTCCTAACACCTTCTCTTCGAGGTAATTTGAGCCCTTACCCGATATTTGGTGACGCAAATTGATTAAACCAGAGTTATTTGCAAATAGGTTCCCTAACGCACCTCAAACCCATTAGGTGACGACTATCTCTTTTAACACCTTCCTTAAAAGAGTTGTCACGTGTCGAAACATATAGTAAAACAATTTTGTTTATTTTTATTTGAATATAAAAGCAGCATAAATAGTTATAGATTGTTAGCTGGTGGTTAGTGTTAATGATCTGTCAATTAACTGTTAATAGTTAGTTGATAAAGTTAGTTAAAGTCACGTGAGAATCACGTGAGTCAGAGAAGGCTGTTAGATGTATAAAGTTGAACATGTACTCATTCCAAAGCGAGCTAACATAGTTTCTTCTGTTTCATTTCTTTTCTCTCCTCAAATTGTTCTCAATCCCTAATTGCATTAGGTAATTTCACATGATATCAATACAGGTTGCTTAAGGGAAACTTATTTTACGGTGAGATTCTGACAGCTACTAAAGAACATAAAGCTCGCTCAATTTCTCACAACGATGGCAGAAAATGAGGTGATATCGTTGGACCATAATTATCCATTATATCTTCAAGCTGGAGATGCACCTGGACTAGTTTTGCTACCTCTAAAACTCAAAGGGCCAGAGAATGATGCAATCTGCAGTATAGCAATAAAATTGGCACTCAGAGGGAAAAGCAAGCTTGGATTTGTGGATGGAGCATGCGTCAAAAGCATGTACAGGAGAGAATTAGCGAAATAATGGAAGAAATGCAACGCAGTCGTTTTATCATGGTTAGGGAGCACCATTTCGAGTCAATGGGTGCCGAGCATCGTGTATCTAATGCTAAGAAAGTCTGGAGTGATTTTCAGGAGAGGTTTGATAGGTCGAATCTAAGGAGAATATATCATCTTTGGCTAAGATTGCTACTTTGAGACAAGGTACTGATTTAGTTACTTCTTATTATACTAAGATGAAAGTGTTTTGGGATGAATTAGATGTGTTGGCTCCTTTTCCCTCATGTGATTGTAAAGAGTCTCTGCCCTATGTTGTGCACTTAAGATCACATCGTCTACTACATGTTCTTATGGGACTTGATATAACTTATAGTAACATAAAAAGTAATTTGTTGGCAAGGAGACTTGTAGTGTCCGTTAATGAAACCTATGCTGATGTGACTCAAGAGGAAAGTTAGAGATACTTGGGTGTAGTTTAAGTGAATAGATCCTTTAAAAATGTTAGCAGGAAAGACATACCAAGTTTTTAAAACTAAGAAACCCTTGATAATCTATGAGCATTATGGATACAAGGAACATTTAAAGTAAAAGTGCTACCAGATAGTTGGCCACCCACAGAATCTTAAGATCAAGAAGAAGAGTCCACAGACTTGTGGATTTAGGACCTTTGCTAACCCAACAATGGCAGGAGATGGATGAAATATCTCTGAAGGGAAGGGAAAAGGTCATTTCTTCACAAAGCAGTAGTACAAACAGATTCTAGGCATGCTAGACAAGCCTGCATCAAGTGAATGTGTAGGCAACATGACATGTAACATGGCAGGTATTATCTCACAGTTATCCAACACCTTTACCTCTGAATGGATAATTTACTCGAGGGGCATCACACCATATCACATCATTTAGAGAACTACTGAATGCTTTAAGAACATTAAGAGATCAAAATAACAGCAAGGTGCAGATACCAACTTCTAGTAGAGCAGAGATTACAAGTGTAGGGGATGCAGTGATCCTAGGAAAATATAAACTTGAAAATGAATTACATGTTTTGGATTTCAAGTTCAACATTCTCTCAGTTTCAAAAATAACCAAGCAACTTCCCCGTGTAGCTTTTTTCCCCATGTAGCTTTTTTCCAAGGGCTCTTAATTGAGAAGGTTCTGGGGATTGGTAAGGAGAGGGAAGGCTTGTACATACTGTTGGAGGTAATGAAGCCTACAGTAGGAGCATCAGTTCATAAGGAGGATAACAGTGGAAAGCTATGGCATCTAATACTAGGACACCCATCAATTTGAGCAATAGAACATGTTGCAAACCTTATAAATAAAGTTGACATCAGCATTCAGGAATGTTGTGAGATATGCCCTCTGGAAAAACAAAGTAGACTGAAGTTTCTCAGTAGTAGCAGTAGGACTGATAGTCCTTTTCAACTAATATACCTTGATGTATGGGGACTATATAAAAAATCTACATATGATAAGAAATATTACTTTGTTACAATAGTAGATGATCATAACAGATTTACATGGATTTGTTTCATTTAGTCTAAATGTGAAGTGCTTGTGGTGTTGAAAATTTTTTTTGCCTTAACAAAAAATTAGTTTGACAGGAATATTAAGATTCTGAGATCTGATAATGGCAGAGAATTTCTTAATGCCAAATGCAGTGAATTGTTAGCTTGTTGTGGTATTATACATCAAAGCAGCTGCTCATGCACTCCACAACAAAACAGAATTGTGGAGAGAAAACACAGACATATATTAGAGGTGGCTAGAACACTATGTTTTCAAAGTTCCATGCCAACCAGATTTGAGGGAGACTGTGTCAAAATTGTTGTGTATTTGATCAACAAACTACCATCTATAGTGTTACAGGGCAAAACACCATTTGAGTTATTATATGAGAGACCACCCAAATTGGATCATCTTATAGTATTTGGTTGTCTCTGCTATGCAAGTAGGCTGCCTAAAGGTGACAAATTTATAGCTAGGGGCAGGAAGATAGCGTTTGTGGGATATTCTGAAACACATAAGGGATACAAACTTTATGACCTTGATAATCACCAATTTTTTGTTAGCATGTACGTATGGTTCATAGAGTCAATATTTCCTTTCAGAACTGCAATATAGGAGGAAGCACCATACATTATTCTATTCAGAGAACCAGTTGATGCATGGATAGACTCAACATATGCAGTAGATCCTACAACTACGATTAATGTTGCGCAGGAGATAACACATATAGAAGTTACACCTGCTACACCTCCAACCACATTGCTAGACACAAATGATTCAGATACTGATTCACAGGAGCCTTATGATACAACACCAAACACAGGAGACCATGTAGATCAAGCAACCAGATGAAGACCTTACTGCTGCTTCATCTAATCAGAATGCACTTCCACAACCTGAGCATATTGACATTTAACAATATGAAGAGGTAGTAGATGATCATGTATATGAGAACAAAAGTACAAGACCAAGTACAATGGCCAGACCACCAATTTGGCTCAGTGACTATGTTTCTTTTGTCAAGCCAAGAGCACACTGCTCCTACTCTATCTCGCAATATGTTACATATTCTTATCTCAGTTCCAGTTACCAGGTTTACTTGGGTTCCTTCTCTGTGCCAATTGAGCCTAAATATTTTAAGGAGGCTTCCATAGATCCTAATTGGATGCAAGCAATGAAGCAAGAGATGGATGCATTGGAAGGTAACAAGACTTGGGAGCTAGTGTTACTACCTACTGGGAAGAAAGCCATATGCTCAAAATGGGTATACAAAATAAATCATAAGGCCAATGAAGAGATAGACAAGTACAAAGCTTGATTAGTGGCTAAGGGATACACACAGTCGAAGGTCTATACTACCATGAGACCTTTTCCCCTGTGGAAAAAAGGTTATTGACAGGACAGTAATTAGTATAACAACTTCAAAGAACTGGTTCTTATAACAAATGGGTGTTAACAATGCTTTTATTCAAGGAGCTTTATGTGAAGAGGACTATATGAACTTACCATAGGGCTTCCAAAGACAGGGGGAGTATATGGTCTATAAACTGTTGGAATCCCTATATGGGCTCAAGCAAGCATCAAGGCAATGAAGCATCGAACCTACCACTATTCTATTGGAAGCTGGATACTGTCAAAGTTCACACGACCATTCTCTATTACTAAGTATAAAGAAGATTGTATTGTGACCATCCTAATACACATGGATGATATTCTCATTACTGATAGTAGCAAGGATCTCATTGATAAGGCAAAGCAAACTCGACACAATAATTTCAATGTAAAGGATTTAGGTGAGCTCCAATATTTCTAGGAATTGAAGTGCTCAGATCACATAAAGGGATACTTCTTAGTAAAAGGAAGTATGCCTTAGAGTTTGTATCAGATGTGGGACTAAGTCGTGCAATTCTAGTCTCCACACCAATTGAAGCCAACATCAAATTGACTACTACAAAATATGATAAGCTGACAGGGTACACAGAAAATCCTATAAGCAACTACCAAAAATTGGTGGAAAAATTGATTTATCTAACAATCACAAGGCCATATATCTGCTTTAAAGTTCAAGTTCTTGGCCAATTCATGAAACAACCAAAGAGATCTCACTGGAATGATGCATTAAGAGTGATCAAATATAACAAACGATGGCCTAGCTTAGGGATATTCCTGTCTAAGAACTCCAAAACTCAGTTGACTGCACTGTGTGATGCAGACTGGGCTGCATGCCTTAACACTAGGCGCTCAGTCACAGGATATGCCATCAAGTTAGGTGACTCCTTGATCTACTGGAAGTCGAAGAAATAACACACTGTAAGTAGAAGCTCAGCAAAAGTTGAATATCAAAGCATGGCAGCTTATGTAGCAGAAATTGTATGGCTACTTGGTTTGTTACAGGACCTGGGAATGTCTATTTTCGGACCAGCTCCACTTCATTGTGATAGTAAAACATCTATCCAAATTGCTGCAAATCCCACATTTCATGAAAGGAAAAAGCATATTGACAATGATTGTCACTTTATTCGTGAGAAAGTGAAAGAATGGATGATTCAGACCACTTATCTTGCTACTCAGTCTCAGGTTGCAGACCTGTTGACCAAGGGCTTAGGTATAAGCCAACATCATCTTCTTCTCTTCAAGCTAGGCGTGCTCGAAGTCTTCCACCCTCTAGCTTGAGGGGGAGTATTGGAATATTGAAGCACCAGAAGTAGTTATAGATTGTTAGCTGGTGGTTAGAAGTTGTTAGTGTTACTGAGCTGTCAATTAGATGTTAATAGTTAGTTGATAAAGTTAGTTAAATTCATGGGAGAAGCACATGAGTGAGAGGAGGCTGTCAGCTATATAAACTTGTAATGTACTCATTCCAAAACGAGCTAACATAGTTTCTTCTGTTTCATCTCTTTTCTCTCCTCAAATTGTTATCAATCCCTAATTGCACTAGGTAATTTCACACCTTTAATAGAGATTGCAGAGATTTTTATTGAATGAGAAGGATGAGAGGAATACACACCTGTTGAGTAAAACCTTTGAGGAGTTAGTGACGACAAAATTACATTTATTGGATCAATAGGATTTATTAAGGGCTTATAATTTGAAATATGAGAAGAATCATAGATTTATGGAAAGATATACTACATTCTGACTAAGATATATATATATATAAATTATTTGAAGACTTAGTTGAAAATATGGCTAGCTTTCCACTACCTATCAGTCATCTCCTATTGTGCTTAGCATATGAGGATTCGAGATTTAATTTTAATGGGTTTAAATTTGCACGAAACTCATTATATTGTTAAAACTATGGGCTCAAGTCTTGTATTTAGTAAACTTTTAATAGGTCTTTATATATATATATATATATATATATATATATATATATATATGTATATACTCTGTTATGGGTTCAAAAGAACTCATAGATTCTAAGCTACATCTGTCACTAGTGCCCAGTTCTAGAGAAATGAGTATGCAATTAATAGTTTTCAATCTCATGATGAATTTGTTCATCTCAATCAACATGGTAGGATTAGGCATCAGATCCATCCTCGAATAGTCAACACAAATAACAATTGCTCAATTTACACAATAAGGTACATATGTTTCATTACCCGCTGAAAAGGTTCAGTTACAAAAAGAGGATGACTCAGCAGTGTTCTGGTCTTTATTATCCTAACAATAGTAGTATCAACCTGCAAATGTAGGCAGAGAAGATTGGATAAGGTCAGCATTGTTTAACCTCAAAATCAGATAACGATTAAATTTGTAAGTGATTTTAAGGATACGGGGATTAAATTGACACAAAATGATGAATTGAATAGCAATTGAAATGAAGTATGATAAAGTAAGTTCAAACCACAAGAATTGAACAGTTACAACCTTGGGAGAGGGCCACCCTTGAACTGGATGAACTTCGATCGGTATCAGGACATAGATAAAATAAGAGTTTAATGATAAATATAATATATTACTTCTGAATGATTGTTACAATGTTATTTACAAGTAATAAGACCCCCTTTATACAGCAGGGGAGTCCTACTTTAGTTAAAATTCTATAAAAGGTAAAAATCTCCTGATTTGCTGATTTGCCGGTTCCTT
Organism: Nicotiana paniculata; assembly: GCA_005239505.1. NCBI lineage: Eukaryota > Viridiplantae > Streptophyta > Magnoliopsida > Solanales > Solanaceae > Nicotiana > Nicotiana paniculata. The sequence goes on along the minus strand of ML337903.1, from coordinate 73,407 downwards.
ATTGATACGTGTCAAGATTCCCGTCATGATATTCGACCGGTTACGGATACTTCGGCCTTCCGTTATTTCTGTCTTCTGTTGGTTATATCAACAATGTTTCCTCGAGCTCATTTGGGTTCAGGGTCGATTCCGGGATCATGGGCTGAATGTTCTCGAGGATGGACATTCTGACCTCGTGTTCTGATTCGATGAGACTCGGGGTCGATCTTTAACCCCTCAAGTTCCGAGCTCGATCTGTCATGCAACAGATGAAACCGATTTTGACCGAATACTGATAGTTCCCTCATTGTTCAGAGAGTTAACGATGAGAAACAATATGAGCTTTTGATTCTCACCTTGGTACTCCGTGTAGAAACAAAAAAATTAACGAAATGTCTCGTCAATCATGTCTTACTGGCATTAAATGCTCGTCCGTTGTTAGTCGGCCACTCCTGACGTTGAACCATCGTTTGAAAATTATAAATACCCCCTTCTTCATTCATTCGAACTTTACATCCAAACCTTTACTACTCTTGTTCCTTAGAAATCTCTACATTTTCAAGCACTTGTATCTTGATTTCTTGAGATCTTTGTAAGAACTTTCGCTTGTCTTCACTCCAAACCATCAAGTGTACCCCTTTAACTTCCTCTTTTTTATCGTTTACCCTCCATTTAAAATAAAATGGAAAATATTTCAAAAAAATATCCCCAAAAGGAAACTACTTCTACATCACGGTCGTTCGGTGAGGAACCAGCGGCAGAACCTCCTCTTAGCACATTCATTCCTGGCGGGTGCTCGATGGCCGCCGATTTTAAGGTTGAGAAACCTTCACCCATACCGGGCCGGTGTGAGAAGGTCTTTAGGTACATATGCTCGATCAAACAAGAAATTCTTCCTACGGTAAAAAAAGACTGCAACTGGGTCAGAGAAAACGTGATGGTTTCTGGGCCCGAAGAAAATATCACTACCCACGTTGAGGGATACTTATGTGATTACACTTATCCCTCTACGTTGGGCCCATTAGACCCGGTAATCATCCACTTCTATAAAAGGTACGAGGTGTGCCTTGGTAAGATCCACCCCTTATTCTGGAGAATCGTCATTCTTCTCCGGTTCTTGGTGAGCAAGATTGAAAAATGCTCATTCACCATCGACCATCTGATGCGCCTATACAATCCTCGACTCTTCTGGGGGGAGGGGGCTGATTAGACTTATGCGCCGGACTAGTAAAGACCCGTTCTCGAGCATCGATGAAGATCAAGATCGAGGATGACTAGACTGATTTGTTCGAGTGAGGACCTCATAACTGATCCTAGCCGAGTACATATCGTTACTCGAGAAGTGGAACACAAAATGTAATTAAAGTTTCATTTTTCCTAGAATTTTATTTTTACTATCTTTTTCTTATTTCTTATTGATGCTTGGTGGCGATACAGCTGTTGCTCGGGTCCCAAATACAGCCTCTTGATTCAAGGGGTGAGTCGAGGCCATTGTGTCCCAGAAATCTTATTGCGATCATGCGTGGTGCGAACTTTCGAAGGGCTAGTGGGAGGCCCATTCACACAGTGAGATTCCTTTCTTGAGTGGAGAACATTTGGGTTTCCTCCGGGCTGCTGAGCCCTTACTCATTTATTTTTCTTTGCAGGTCTTTCCAAGGATGTCGTAATGAGTCTTCCATCCGGTCACGAGGATTGCCCCTTTGAGTCCCCTACTCCGAGACAAGGTGAGGAGAAGAAGAGAAAAAGGGCTCCGAGTTCTCCGTACTCGAGATGAAAAAATCGAGGAGGAGGCTAGTGTGCAAATCCAAAGAAAGCACAAGCGCCTGAGAGCTCCCAACAGACTAACTCTATCAGTTGAGGGATGAGTCCGAAGAAGAGGACGAAGCTTCTGAAGTAGTGGCCCGTGTGCGAGGCGATACCGAACTGCCTCAAGACAGGGAGGCCGATGAAGAGGCAGTGGTCGAGGCCTCCGAACCAGAGAGGTGCGAGGCCGTTTTTCCCCAAGTTAGGGAGGAAGACAAAGAGACTGCGGCCAATGCTTCTCAGGCAGATGACAGTGCCCTGAAGGACGTACTTGTAGTGATAGTTCTCTCCGAGTCGCCCTCGTTTACTATTTCCATGATCAACGAGGCCTAGACGCTTAGAGGATGCCCCAACGGGTGGCATACCCTTTTCACAACGTTTTTGATGGTTTAGACTCTACTGCCACGAGGGACATCACCAGATTGGTGAATTACCGGTGCCAAAGAAGAGTCCATCTTCGGCAACCAGTGGGACTTCTTCAACTCCGAAACTAGTCAATTGGTTCCCAGCTCCGAGTGCGAAACCTAATCGAAAGCAGTCGATTATCATGTCTATTACGAAGTATGCCCGAGTCATCTCTACCCCTGTAGGGGTTGCCAGTTATCTTTGATGACTGGTGACCGAAGATGATCAAGCCAAAATAAACGAGGTGGTCGCACCCTGCCTGTTCAACGAAGCACAATAGGCGCTAAATTGGGTAACTTCAGATGCCTCCTGATGACATCTATTATGTACTTAGATTATGTTGTAAATAATTGTAACTTTTTTCTTTGTGTTTGTAGGCATCGGTGCTTCATCACGAGACTTTTATCCAATATCGGGAAGAGTTAAACCAACATGAGGCCGAGACTCGAGGGCTCACTGAGAAGAGGGGTGCTTACAAACTCCTCAGTGAGTAACGTGAGGGGAGGTGAAGAAACTCCAAGCTGAGCTAGAGGCGGCTCGGAAGGATCATGTCAACCTGGTATAGTAGGTATGAAAATTACTTGAGGTTAGTTATGATGAGTCGGATACGGTGGCTAACGGTCAGAACCCGCAGGTCCAAAAGAAGATTGATCAGATGGGGCAGCTCTAGGAAAATGGGGATGCGGTAAAGTCCAATAAAGAAGAATAAAAACACAACATGGATCGTTTGGCCTCGAAAATGGAAACTGCCTGGGCACAATTAGCTTGGACTGAGGTCCAGCTTTGAGCTATAAAGGAAAAGGCCTTGGTGTAGGCCAAAATGATTGAGGAGCTCCAGTCTTAGCTAAATTCAGCCGTCTCCGATCGAGAAAATCTGGCCAAGGAGCTTGAGACGGCCAAGTCGGAAGCCAAAGTAGTTAAAGGCAATGCCAACGAGATGGTGGTCATTTAGAAGGCCGATGCCGAGGCGGCTCAGGTTCGAGCAAAGATTATCATCGAGCATGAAAAGTGGCAATCACAATGGGAGGCCCTCGAGGAAATTCATGCTCAGGATTTCGACTTATCGGCTGAGATTGAGAGTGCCAAAGAGCTCGGACGAGGAAATAAATTGGCCTATCCCAAAGATGATGAAGAGTCTGAAGATTTGGGAGAGTCCAAGGGTGGCGGGGACCCCAAAGTTGATGATGAGTCCCCGGACGAAGAATAGGCCACTTAGGCCATTTTTAGATGTTTTTGTGTTTTGCTTTTTGTATTACCGCTTTGTTGAGGCCGTTTGGCCTTTGTAAAAATTTGTATTGGGTCTGTTTGGCCCTTGTATTAAGAATTTTTGATATGTATATTAGGATTTTTCCGCTCAACAACTTTTGAATTTTCCCTTTGTTTTATTACTTATAATTGCAAATATCAAAATGCCTTAGCATGTAATAGTTAGGTTATGTTCGGAGGTTCGAACAAACCTTGCCTTCAACATTATTTCGTATATGGCCTCGTGGGGGTTCGGTGTGACTAGAAATATTTCCCCAAAGTATTTAGACTTTTTTCAGATCATAGTTTGTCGAGGGTAGCCTTTAGAATCGTTTAAGAAATTTTAAGGCCTTGTTGTTTTTGTTATGTGTCTCGGACGTCTCCGAGCCGTGTTAATATGGCCGTAGACTTTTTAGTTCGGGTGTTTCCCCGTGTTAATATCGCTATCCCAAGTTATCCAGTCTTGCCTAAGATGGAAGTCCCCGAGTGGGGTGGCCGTAGCCTTTAAAATTTGGGCGTTTCCTAATAGGTCTTATGTCCCGAGCTCTGATGGCTCGGACCATCTGAGTTTGTTTTCGGACGGCAGTCCCAGAGTGAGAGTGATTGTTTGAGCTCGGGTGAAGGTGGCCCTTGGGCTCGATACCTTTAGGGAATCAGATCTAGGAAATTCGATGAGAATATGCAAAGAAATTTTTTAAAGGACAAGATATTTATCCGCAAGGAAGATACTTCTTTTTATTCTTGTGCATAATAGTTATACATGCATATATGCTTTGTGCCAGGGCTCGAGCAATCTACGCGGGCACAATTCATTTCCCCATTTGGCCCCTACAATAAATCCTATCAATCGAGACCCTTCGATCACAAAGTTTCTTCCCTTGCTAAAGTTGATATCCAAGGGTAATGCCCCCCGGTATTCGAGTTGATCATAAAGAAGCCTTGGATACTGTGAATGTGATCTTTGATACTGAATCATGAACGGTCTTCGATTCTAAGTTAGCACCATCCACTGTTGCTTCGTTGAAAACCTTGCCGGAAAACCCATTTAGGACAGACTGGTCCAAGGAAAAAAAAGTGCAACGCCTGCTTTCAGGATTAAGAATTTTTTACTGCTTCTTATCGGTTACCTGCAAACGTTTGTACAAAATATGAGTAAAAGAAAATGAATGGGGTCATACCTTAGCAATAATATGTTTCAAGTGAGTTATATTCCAGTTGCTTAGTAGTTGTTTGTTGTTCAATGCTCCGAGTTTGTAGGACCCCTTTTAGGTGATTTCAATAATATGATATGGCCCTTCCTAGTTGGGCCCCAACGTCCCTTCGTTTGGGTTTTAGGCTTTCAGCGTGACCTTCCTTAATACTAAGTCCCCGTCATTAAAGTATCGAAGGTTGGCCCTTCGGTTGTAATATCTTTCGATCCATTGCTTTTGGGCAGCAAACCGAACGAGGCTCCAAACTCGTACTCATGGCCTTGTCATTTGATTTCTTTGTTGCATATCGGAATCTAATACTTGGTTTCTCCAAATTTGACCAGTATTAGAGCTTTGACACCGTAAACAATGAGAACGGGATGGCCCCGATACTAGACTTCGAAGCCGTACGAAATTCCCGTAGGACTTCGGGTAGGATTTCCTTCCATTTTCCTTTGGCGTCGGTTAACTTATTTTAAAGGTTTTTGAGTATGGTTTTGTTGGTCGATTATGCTTGTCCCTTCCTATTTGGGTGATAGGGTGTTGATAGGATCCTTTTGATGTTGTGGTCTTCAAGAAATATTGTTACTTTGCAATCAATGAATTGTTTCCCATTGTCGCATATGATGTCGGCTGGTATTCCAAACCGGCATATGATGTGGTACCAAATGAAATCGATGACTTCCTTCTCCCTGAACATCTCGTACGCATGGGCTTCTACCCATTTAGAAAAATAATTAGTCATAAGCAATATACATTGAACCTTACCAGGTGCCCATTGAAGGGGGCCGACGATGTCCATTCCCCACTTCATGAATGGCCCTGGTGACAAAATCGAATGCAGTAGCTCCCCGGGTTAATGAATCATCAGAGTGTATCTTTGGCACCCATCACATTTTCGTGTGAACTCCTTTTTATCCTTTTCCATGTCAATCCAGTAGTAATAGGCTCTGATTACCTTTCGAACTAATGATTCAGCGCCTGAATGATCTCCACAAGTGCCTCGTGAACTTTCCTCAGGACGTATTTGGTATCTCCTGATCCTAGACATATCGCTAGTGGGGAATCAAACGTTCTTCTAAATAAGGTTCCGTCTCCGGACAAGCTAAATCGGGCTGCCTTCATGTTCAGGACCCTTGATTCTTTTGGATTCGAGGGCAATTTTCTAGTCTTCAGATATTCTATATATTTTTTTATCCAATCCCAAGTCAGGCTTGTAGAGTTTATCTCGGCATGACCTTCTTGCACCACCGATCTCATGAGTTGGAAGACCGCCCCGGAGTTGAGCTAGTCATCCTCGACCGATGACCCTAGGTTTGCAAGGGTATTGGCCTCGCTGTTTTGATCCCGGGGCACGTATTGTAAAGTCCACTCCTTGAACCGATGTAATGTTACCTGCAACTTATCCAGGTACCTTCACGTATGTTCTTCTCTGACCTCGAATGTTCTATTAACTTGGTTTACCACGAGGAGGGAGTCGCACTTAGCTTCGATCACCTCCGCCCCCAAACTTTTGGCTTGTTCGAGACCTGCAATCATGGCCTCATATTCGGCCTCATTGGTAGTAAGTTTCATAGTCCTAATAGATTATCTAACTACATTGCCTGTTGGTGGCTTCAACACGATGCCAAGTCCGAACCATTTTGCATTCGAGGCGCCGTCCGTAAAAATGGTCCAGTATCCTGAAAACGTCCCCGAGTTTACCAACAAATCTCTTTTGACTTCAGGTATTAGGGCCGGCATAAACTCGGCTAAGAAATCTGTCAAAATTTTGGATTTAATGGATGTACAGGGTCGATATTAAATATCGTACCCACTGATTTTCACGACCCAGTTGGCCAATCATACCGAGAGTTCGGATATATGTATTATATTTCGCAATAGTAAGTAGTCACAACACATGTAGGATGGCACCAAAAATATGGTTTCAGTTCCTAGAGGTACTTAGCAAAGCGAGCGCCAACTTTTCTAGGTGAGGGTACCTAGTTTCGGCCTCACCTAGAGTCCTGCTAATATATTCTTCCAGGACCAAGACTTCACTTACTGCTATCTCTGATACTGCTAAGTACATGTATAGTTGTTCGTCTGCCTTCGGTGTGTGAAATAGTGGCGGGCTCAATAGATACCGCTTGAGTTCCTCCAAGGCCAGTTGGCATTCCAGGTCCATGAAAATTTGTTCTTCTTCTTTAATAGCGAAAATAATTGGTGACTCTTGTCGGAGGATTTCGAGATGAATCGCCCCAGGGCGGCTATGCGTCTAGTTAATCTTTGCACGACCTTCACGTTGTCCACGATCGTGATATCTTCAATGGCTTTGATCTTGTCGGGGTTGATCTCGATTCCCCGATTGGATACCATAAACTCGAGGAATTTACCTTATCTGACTGCGAACGCACATTTCTCCGGGTTCGGCTTCATATTGTACTTCTTGAAAATGTTGAAGGTCTCCGGCAAATGCTTTAAATGGTCTTCTACTCGCAGGGACTTAACCAACATATCGTCAATGTAAACTTCCATCGATTTTCCTATTTATTCCTAGAACATCCGGTTTACTAGGCGTTAATAAGTGGCACCATCATTTTTTAATCCAAATGGCATGACGTTATAGTAGTACATGTCGTACTTAGTTTGTGAAGGAGATCTTTTTCCTGATCATCCCAGTCTATCCGTATTTGGTTTCACCCGGAATAGGCATCAAGAAAACTGAGGATCTCGTGGCCGGCCGTGGCATCGATCATTCGATCGATATTGGGCAGAGGGAAGGAGTCCTTGGGACACACTTTTTTAAAGTCCTTGTAGTCTACACACATTCTTAATTTGTTCCATTTTTAGGGACTACCACTACGTTTGCTAACCAATCTGAGTACATAACCTCGCGGATGGACCATATTTTAAAGAGTTTAGATACCTCGTCCTTGATGAAAACATGTGTGACCTCGGACTGGGGCCTCCTCTTGTGCTTGACCATATGGAATTTAGGGTCCAGGCTTAGCTTGTGAGTGGTTATCTCATGTGGGATCCCTGCCATATCAAGATGGGACTGTAACGACCCAGTCGGTCGTTTTGAGAGTTAGAGCCCCGATCCCCTAATAACCGCTTCTCCCACGCCTATTTATGTTATTGGAACTTGTCGGAGCGTTGAGTGATCAAATTTTGAGTGATTTTGGACACATAGTCCTTAAATGTGGATTTTAGCCTTTGAAATTAGGCAGTAGCTAGAGCTGTGTGAAGACAGATCCGGAATGGAATTCCTGTGACCCCGTTAGCTCTGTTGGGTGATTTCGGGGTTAAGAGCGTGTTCAGAATGTGTTTGCAAGGTCGGTTGTAGATTTAGGCTTGAAGTGGCAAAAGTTAGAATTTCGGGATTTCGACCGATAGGTGAAATTTTGATATCGAACTCGGAATAGAATTTCGAAAGAGACAGCAGGCCCGTAATGCCATTTGTGACCTGTGTGCAAAATTTGAGCTCATTCGGATGAGTTTTGACGTGTTTCGGCATTGGATGTGAATTCTAGAAATTTCATAAGTTCTTAGGCTTGAATCTATGCATAATTGATGATTTTGATGTTATGGGATGTGTTTTTAAGGCTCAACCAAGTTTGAACAAGGTACGAGGGTCAGTTAGTAGGTTTGGTTGAGGTCCCGGGGGCCTCGGGGTTGTTTCGAATGCCAACGGGTGAATTGGAACTTTAAGAGCAGCTGAACCATTTCTGGTTCTTGTGTCACGCACCTGCGATAGTTTTTCGCAGGTGCGGACATGCAGGTGCGAAGGGGGTGCATGCAGGTGAGGATGTAGTTCAGGCTTGGTAGACTCGTAGGTGCGGAAGATTATCCGCAGGTGCGGAGCAGCACCTGCGACCCAGCCACCGCAGGTGTGACCCCAGTCCTTTTAATGAGTTTCCGCACCTGCGATTGTCTTTCTATAGGTGCGGCACCGCAGGTGCGATCCTAAGGTCGTAGGTGCGAAATCCCTGGGCTGGTTATTCCAAAATTCGAGGGTTTGAAATTCATAACTCCAAAATCGATTGAGAGCTCGGGATTTGGCGATTTTCAATGGAATTTGAAGAGGAAAATCGTAGGTAACGTTTTCTAATATTAATCCATTTGTATATCAATAATCTCTATCAATTTCCTGAATCTAATCAATGAAATTGGATGAAAAACCATGATATTAGGATGAAACTTCCCAAAGTAGAAATCTGAGGATTTAGGGAGATTTAGACGTCGGATTTTGTTGATTCTTGCTTGAGTGAGTTCATGAGCGCATGGGTGTTTGGGAAATATAATTGTTACCCGATTCCGAGACGTGGGCACGGGGGACTTTTTGGGCGAATTTCCTAATTTCGCATATTAGCTTCGAACTTATTAGTTATTTTGTTTCCTTGAAATGGTATTTACAATATGCAATCGAATTGTCTAGATTTGGGCCACCCGTAGTTGGATACTCGTGGCAAGAGCGTAGTATTGAGTTGATTAGCGCAGTCAAGGTAAGTGGCTTGCCTACCCTGTGTTGGGGACTTCCCCTTAGGCATTTTTATACTGATTTTGTTACATGGACGCCGTGTACGTGAGGTGACGAGTGCGTACACGGGTCATTGTTGCTAAAATTCCACTTTTCCTTCCATGGCATCACTCATTTTCATTCCTATATTACCGTTTCTTGTCTTAACTAAGTAGTTAGCTTAAGAATAAGCATGCGTACTTGTCCTTACTTGATTTCCTCTTATGTGCTACTACTTGCACCATGCTTAGGTAGTTTTACTGTATTCTTGACTGTTGTTTTTCCTGAACTGTTTAATTAAGCCGTATTCGACATACTTGTGCATTGCATATTCAAATAGGGACTACAGACTGAGATCTGGGAGCTTTCCCCCAATACTGCATTGCATATTTAAATTGGGACTACAGACCGAGATCTGAGAGCTTTCCCCCTGTACTGCATAGCATATTTAAATTGGGACTACAGACTGAGATCCGGGAGCTTTCCCCTTGTACTGCATTGCATATTTACTGTTGAGATATATGATGTGCTGAGTCGGGGGCTCTCTTTCTGTTATTAGTTCTTCCAGTTTCCATTAATCCTGTTTATCATTTGCTTATCTATATTTCACTGTTTAAATTTATATATTGACTTATTTTAAAACTCAGTAGAGCCTCAACCTGACTTCGTCACTACTTGAATGGGGTTAGGCTTGTAACTTACTGAGTACCGAATGTGGAGTACTCACACCCTTTTCTGCTCATGTTTTCCCCATGTGCAGATCCAGGTACCAGTGCACCGTACAGTGGCTAGGTGTATCTTAGCAGCTGCTTAGGAGACCGTGAGGTAATTCTTCCGCGTTCGCAGGATTTCACGAGCCCCCTTCCTACTCTAGTATAAATATAGGAGATATATGGATACATTTTTCCTTATTCCTTTGTATAGAGATACAGTAGTTCAGAGTTTGTGACTTTGTGATGTTCCGGGTCTTGGGAAAGTAAAAGCTGTAAATGCCGAGCGGCTAAATTTTATAGTATTGCTTCTTCTTTACTATTTCTATTATTGTTTTGTCTTATTTTCCAAAAAATTTAGGCTTACCTAGTCGTAGGGACTAGGCGCCGTCACGAGACTGTTCGGAGGGTAATTCGGTTCGTGACAGGGACAAAGCAAAACAATCTATGTTATCTATAAGAAATTGAATGAGTTTTTTCCTGAGCTCAGGAGTTAACCTCGTACCCAGGTATACCTTCTGATTGGGTAGATTCTCGATCAATATGACCTGTTACAGCTCATCGACCATTGATTTAGTATCATCAGAATCATCAGGGAGTATGAAAGATCTGGGAACCCCTTAATAATCGTCTTCACTAGTCCCCTGTTATCCGTTGGGTCGTAGCCGGTATCGGTCATTACTATTTAGCCTCTTGCTTCGTACCCGAGCTTGGTTCCTTTGACATTACGAGTGTTGATATCAGAATCACTTCATCGACTGCAAACATCCCTTTTGTGGCTGGTTATTTTCCGTAGATTGTTTTATTCCCTCCCGGCGTTGGAACTTTATCACTTGGTGAAGAGTCGAGGGCAGTACCCTCATGTTGTGGATCCATGTCCTCCCAAATCAGGCGTTGTACCTCATTTCCCCTTTAATCATATAAAACTTGGCCTCCTGGATGGTCCCAGATCTCCCCCTTATTGGTTTCACATGCCATGTTGAATCCGTTCAGAACTCGGACTACATGCACGATTTGATCTTGTCAGCCGAGCTATTCCACGACCCTCGACCGGATGATGTTAGCCGAGCTACCTGGATCAATTAGTATTACTAGTGCATCTTTGTGGGGCTGCACGATGCCTTCTGCATTCTCACGTTGAAAGACAAAGTTGCCTCGGGTATGTAATCTCGAGTCCGTTTTCCCTAGTGAGGGATACTTTTGGGTGCTTTAACATAGTCCCTACGGAATTCTCGAAGGTGGCCACCTCCTCCCTCAACTATCGCCAATCCTATATTTTTTGGCCGTGAGTGCCATGATATTTGCACATCTGTTTGGATTCCTTTGAGCAAGATCGATTTGTAGAGTTCGAGGCCATTTGGTGTTTGATGCGTCCGATAGCTGAAACGATGGCAGCAACATCAACATTAAAGTTAAATTCTGATAACCTCCGTGCTTCTCTAGGCCTGATAGGCCTATCGAAACAGTTCTTGCTCATGAGACCCTAAGTATTCTAACCTCGATAATTTCTCACTTCATTTAGCACAGAATTCCGTCCGGACCCACTGCTTATTCGATCTATATTGTACGGCTAGTATCGATTTCTGCTTGTCCTTAGATCACAGTCGATATCTCTCTTAACTATGTCGATGGATCTGATAGGATAAACACCTGATGGAGCCCTAAGTTGATCATCTTCGACCCTAAATTTCGACTGATATCAGTTTTCACACCTCTATTTTTTTATTTATCACGCAAGCCTATTAAGAGGTTGAGGTAGAGGAGTTTCTCCAATTGAAGTGACGTTTTGAAAAGCGATTATTTATTATTTAGAGTCACCACTTGGAATTGAGTTTTGATGTTCCAAGTCACCTTTTATTGAATCCCTTATCAAAAGGAAGATTTGACTCCTAATTTACGGTCTACGAAAATAAGAAAACTGAGTAAGGAATTCTGTTGACCAAGGGGAAGGTGTAAGGCACCCCTCGAGTCCCGTGATTCTAGCACGGTCTCTTTATTGACTAATGTAAGGCTTAAATCAATTTTTAGCTATTCTTGTATTTTATTGATTATGGCTTATTTATTACCGCTTAATTACTTATTATATTATATTAATTGTGTTCACCAAGATGCGGAAGGCACACAATGCACTTCTTTGAAATTAAATGGTAAACCACGATACATAATGTACACACAGTTATAACATAATTATTTTAAATCTAAAGGCATCGAGACGCGGAATGCGCACATGATTCTTTTATTATTTAAGCATATCAATCCAAGGTTCTGGTATGAACACATGAGCTAATATTTAAAGTACGTCTAAGGTTTTCTACCATTTTAGAGTATTTCAATTATTTGTACATTTTACAATTATTATGTTTTTTCCGATTAAGATGGTCATTGTCATTCAAATCAAAACACGATGTGATCAAAACATGACAGGGTCCAACTTAAAGTTCGCTAGGTTTAAACTTGTCAATAGTGGAAGTGGCTTTGGCGTTCAACTGATGGCTAAAGCATTTATAACACTTTATAATTAAATTACAAACAAGATTTAAAAAAATAAATAAATAAAATAAATCAAAGAGAACGAAGTGAAAGGAAAGAAAATTTATTACATTGCATTAAATCCTTATATTATTGACATACTTATATTTATACTTCTTAATAATCAAAATTCCATCTTAAATTTCCTACTTTATTCTATGAAAAGACAAAACAAAACAAAAAAAAATCAATAGCAAACAAAAATAAAATTCGAACATCCTTTAATTTCAAAAATACTGAACACTAAAAGAAAGAAAAAAATTACCATGAATCAGTTATTACTTCTCTTTAGCAATTAAATTTACTTATATTCAATGAATAGAGCCTATGTTATTAAAGATAAGAATCATCTATATACAAAAGATCGGTACATCGTAGGATACATAGAACAAAAGTCCGAAATGAAGACTATTAACAATAAAGTTAAAATATTTCAAACAAAACATGCATATAAAATAGGTAAAAACTTATCCATACTGGGTGTTTATACCCCTCCAATAAATAAATGACAATTATGAATTTTAACAGCCTTATCGTAGTTATATTTATAATATTTTTGCTTACTGCTTAGCTAGAAATAGTAACGTACCTTCCCTTCAAAAGTTTTCTCCCACAGTATATTTTATCATGGTCATAACATGTGTAATCCAACATACATTTTCACTGAGTAATAGCTAGATCCAAACAAAGAAAAGATAACGTTTATGAGTACATAATTGAAACCATAACTCTAAAATAAGTTTTCACATAGACATCTACTTTTCTAAAGAAAAAATGAGCAAGAAACCATAGCTTGCTTCAAGTCAGTACTTCTTTTAATTGATAGGAAAGAATTGATTGTCACTTTTTGCGGAGATTAAGAAAAGAACACCACGACCAATCTACTGATTTCAAAAATTTAGCGTTCTTTCTTAGAACCTCGAATTCGGAACCGCAAATGAAATCTCGAACTCCGTCTTCAAACTCTCTTTCTCTTTCTCGTTGTTTTCTTCTTCTGTTCCAAGATGTCCTCTCAATTTTATTTCTTTATCTTTTCTTCTTGTTTTCTCGTTCTCTCTGCCTCCTCCTTTTTTCCTTTTGTTTGTTCTTTTGTCTCCTTCCCCCCCTCCCCCCTTTTTTTTGTGAAGTGTGGGTTAAATATAGATAGGTGTTTATGCAGATAATGGTGTGTGTGAAAGATCGTGTGTGTGCGCGCGCGCAAGATCGTGAGTGAGATGGGGGAGTGGGGAATTGGGAATAGATGCAGATTGCATCTTATTTTCATTGGTTATTCTTCTTCCTTTTTTTTTTTTTTAACTTTTTCTTAATCCATTTTTATTAAACAAAAAGAAGGTGATATATATATACACATACATGCATACGTACACACATTAACCAACTTACTTTTAGACTTAAAGAAACTATATAAATAAGAAAATTTAATATTTACACTATAATTTAAATTATACAAAGAAAATATAACAATTTATTAAAATTCTAATTAAAAGATACTCCATATATATATGTATGTACACATATATTTGAGATTTTTTTTTGTAAATAGAAAAAAATAAAATTTTTATTTTAAGAATGTGAGTATTTTTTTTAATTAAATCGAATAAAATCTAATAAGAGTAAGATAAAAGTTTAAAACAATGAGATTAAATCTAAAAGGAATATTTACATTAAAATAGTATAGAATTTGGATGTGGTAAAAAATTAGTTGTTCACATCGGTTATGCACATCAGCGCAAGTAATGGCCGGATACTCTATTAGATTTAGCTTCAACTGTTGTGAGGCCACCTAGCTTCGAACATTTGAGTCCTTGGGTGAAAGCTTGAACGGCCCAATCATCAGTGACCGGTGGCAGATCCATTCATTCCATTTGAAACCGTGACACGAACTCTCTGAGCATTTCATTATCCTTCTATATTACTTTGAAAAGGTCTGACTTCCTAGTCTCAGCCTTAATAGACCTAGCTTGTGCTTTTACGAAAGAATCTACAAGCATCGCAGATGAGTCAATAGAATTAGGGGGTAAGTTGTGATACCAAATCACAGCTCTCTTTGGTAGGGTCTTTCTGAATTTTTTCAGCAAGACAGATTTGATCTCATCATCCTCCAAGTCATTCCCTTTGATGGCGCATGTGTAGGAGGTAACATGCTCGTTCGGGTCGATCGTTCGTTTCACTTAGAAATCTCGGGCATGCAGAACTTCTTCGGGACCAGCTTGGGAGTCACGTTCGTAGAAAAAGTCTTTTGTACAAACTTCTTGGAGTCTAGTCCCTTCAATATCAGTCGGGCTCCTAGGAGTTTATCAGCCCTTGCATTGTAGGTTTCCACCTTCTTATCGTTCGTCTCGATTTTATTTTTCCCGACTTTAACCACTTTGTTAGCTCCTCGAGCATCTTCATGATTACAGGGTTGGTCCCCGAATCCTTCTCATTCGATCTCTCTAAGACAAGTTCACTTCTGTGGACAACTTTCTGGGATGGTTCGGGCTCATTCCTACTTGGTGGGTGATAATAGGCTGAATTCACATAGTTTAGTATATATTTATACTCTAACTTAATGAGTTTTCATGGTCCTGAGTGAGTTAAATGATGATAAAATTGGCTCTAATGGTGATTTTTATATTTCACAGGAGTACAATAAGCTATTGAGGACTTATGACGGTGATCCAGGCGAATTTGAAGAATAACAGACCATGGGGTAACTCCGAAGTGATTTGAAGGCTGGAAATTTGTCAAGACAGTAGGAAACCCCATTAGCGCGGGCATTAGCGCGAGACTAGCACGCCCGCGCTAGTCCAATGATCTTCCGGGCAGTGCTAAACCCCATTAGCGCGGGCTGTAGCGCAAGACTAGCGCGCCCGCACTAGTCTTTGACGGGAAAAATACGTCGAGAAGGGTAATTTTTGGAGTTTGGGGCCAATACACTTAACCTATAAAAGGTTCAATTCGCCCAAAGGAGCAGATTATCCAGGTTTAGAGTTTAGAATAAGAAAAATCAAGGGCAAGAGGCAAGGACGGCAATTGGGCATCAATCCATATCTCCTTCTCTTGCAATTTTAATAATTGTCATGAATTCTTTTGTAGNTTTGAACAAAATCATTCCCGGAGTATAGACGAGATTCATAACCGAGGGTTTAGAGGTTGGATTAGAGATAACGATACCTCGGGTGCAATCCAAAGTGAACTGTAATGCAATCTAGCTAGCGTAACTTGAGAGAGTGCGTCTAGTAAATTATTATAATTATTTGAGAGAGATTTACGGTAGCTGGAGTGTTGATGATTGATAGAGACAACTAAATCAAACTATAGGAACTATCCAAGAAAGAAGTTCACCAACGGGGGAAATCATAACCTTAGACCTTTATCGCATCTGTTTAGATCTCAATATTAGTTATCTTTTAGTTTATTTAATTTAATCCAGTTGTAGTTGTAAAAATACTAAAAAGTGATATTCATAATCTTTGGGAACTTGACTATCGAGAATCGAGTAGTCTAACAACAATAATTGATAGGTTTATTCCCTGTGGGATTCGACTCTGGGCTAAATAATCAGATATATTTGCAACGCCCGTTTAGTCTTTTTATAAGACACAGTTGAGCATGATCAAATTTTGGCACCGTTGCTGGGGACTTAACGGTGTTATCAATTAGAGTTGCAAGAAATACAAAATTCTTAAGTATAGTAAATTTTCTTAAATTTTCATCTATAAATCAAAATTTTAACGTTTGCTAACTTGGTTGTACAGGTGCATGCCTAGAAACTCATCGAGAACTTGTGAAGTACTAGAAGCCTTATCAGACCCCGAGAAAGTTTTCAAGGCCTTAAACCGGGCCAACCGGAAAAAAAAACAACAACCATCATTTGAAAAACTTGAACCCGACATGGAAGATCCAAACAACAGGAACAACAATGGGGATGATGTGGTAGACCCAGTTGCGCAGATAGGGGCAGAGGCTCTTTTATATGACTGGGTACAACCCACGGCAGAGAATTTGGCCACTACGATACTAGTCCCTCAAATACAGGCTGAGTCCTTTCAAATTACAAATAATATGCTGCACTTGTTTCAGAACAAGGGACTATTTTCAGGGTCATACATCTAGGGCCCCCAACAACATTTGAAGAATTTCATGTTAATTTGCAAAACTCAGAGGCAGCCAAACGTCACTCAGGAAGCGATAAAACTGTTGTTGTTTCCATTCTCAGTGACAAGAGTAGCCCAGACTTTGCTAAACTCGCTCCCCATCAACTCCATTACAAAATGGGAGGAGTTAGTTAAGCAGTTCGTGAACAAATTCCATCCACCCAACAAGACAACTCAACAAATTGATGAAATCTTGAGCTTCGGACAGAAGCTAGTTGAAACATTGCAGGAAACATGGGAACGATTTAAGGGAATGTTGGTTATCTGTCCACACCATGGTATTCTTGAGCAGATGTTGGGGCAGCATTTCTATACGGTTCTGGCGGATACTGTAAAGGCAAACGTAGATGCTTCAGCTGGTGGAGCATTCTTGAGTAAAACATAGAGAGAAAGTCAGATGCTGCTTGATAAAATGGCGCAGAATTCAGGGTGGACAACCAGGAATGTGCCCATTACTCCTGTAGTTCACTCAGTGCCCTTCGATCCATCCAATACTATTGCTGAGAACGTGGCCACCTTGATAGCACAGATGAGCATACTAACTAAGAAGGTGGAGGAATCAGGGTAAAAGCAGCAGGTACATATCGTGGATACAACCAATGGGGGCTTATGCACATCTTGCATTAGTCAACCATTTGGTATCAGTGGAATGCAGAGTGTGATCACCTTCCTTACCCAGAAAACATGAATTATGTGTCAAATTATGGAGGCCAGAGATAAGGGGGCAGAACTGGGGTCAGCAAGTTCAACCGTATAGACCACCTCACCAGCAACAAAACAATGGAAACATGGGTTCCATGAGACCTCAAGGTAATGTAGCACCTTATCAGAGGCCACAAGGTTATAACAATCAGAATCAGCAACAAACATACCACCCTCCTCAACAACATAATGGGGGAAGGCAAGAAGACCAGGCTTGAAGAGATGATGCAACAGGTGATTGGGTCAACGACCAAAATGAGTGAGAGAGTAGATGTACATGATGCAGCTATTAAAAATATTGAAGTGCAGTTGGGCCA
Source organism: Nicotiana paniculata (assembly GCA_005239505.1). NCBI lineage: Eukaryota > Viridiplantae > Streptophyta > Magnoliopsida > Solanales > Solanaceae > Nicotiana > Nicotiana paniculata. The sequence continues at coordinate 55,887 of ML337903.1, read as the reverse complement.
AATATATATGGCAGTGAACAATCGCCCTCTTGGGACTTTACATGCAGATACTCAGGTGAATCCTAAGGACCATGGCTCGTAGAAAATGTTGGCAGTGAGTCTCCGCAATGGCAGGGACTTAGACTTGGAATAGGAATTGGCTCATGAAAGCAGGCAGGCAGACACACTAGTACCAGTGCCAATAGAACTTGATGATTCCACAAACTTGACCAAGGTAACAGTACAAACTGCTGAAGGAGAACTTAGTGGGCAGAATGAGGCTGAAGAGGAAGTGGAAATATCCCTAGAGCCAGTAGTTGAACTCGGAGTTGAGAAAGAAAAATCCCAAATCATTGGGAAGAAGAGATCGCCAACCCATTTCCCTCAAAGACTGGCCAAATGCCAAAAGGATGAACAGTACAAAAAGTTCTTGGATATGCTTCAGCAGATACAGATAAACATTCCTCTAATTGATGCCTGGATATGCGAAGATGATGAAGGATTTGATGTCCCAGAAGTTTGATTTCCAAGACTTAGCGACTGTGGATTTTGCTCAGACTTGCAGTGATGTGGTAACACGACCAATAGCAGAGAAGTTGTCTGATCCAGGGAGTTTTAAAATTCCATGCACCATTGGCAATTTGGCTTTTGCCAAAGAACTGTGTGATTTGGGGGCCAGCATTAATCTAATGCCCCTGGCTATTTATAAGAGACTGGGTATTGGTAGAGCCAGACAAACTTCCATGTTGCTGCAGCTAGCTGATAGGACGGTGAAGAGACCGTCGGGTATTCTGCATGATGTTTTGGTGCAAGTGGGGAAGTTTGTGTTCCTTGCTGACTTTGTGATACTAGACTGTCGAGTGGATAAAGAAATTCCCATAATCTTGTGCAGGCCATTTTTGGCCACAGGCAGAGCGCTCATTGATTGTGAGACTGGGGAGCTCAAGATGAGGCTTAATGAAGAAGAAATCACATTCAACGTGCAGAAATCCATGAGGCGGCCGAGTGAGTTCACCAACTGCTCTCTAATTGATGTTGTGTATATGATAGTTGAGGAATATTATGCGTCCTTAACTATTGAGGACCCCCTTGCTGCATGGTTAATGAATTTAGATGCGATAAATGGGGAGGAATTGGCAGAGTGGGTGTTAGCACTTGAAGGTAAAGGAGTATGGCCGAGGGCTCTTGAGTTTGAACCATTGCACTTAGAGAAAAGAGAGAGACCACCAACCAAGCCCTCTGTGGAAGAACCTCCCAAACTAGAGTTGAAACCATTTCCAGCCCATCTCAGGTACGCATTTCTAGGCCCCAATACTATGCTACCTGTTATTATCTCATCTAGTTTGTTAGATGTGAAGACAAATCAGCTATTACAGGTACTTTTAGAGAGCAAGACTGCGATTGGATGGACCATGGCAGATATCAAAGGGATTAGCCCGGCATATTGCATGCACAAGATTCTCTTGGAAGAAGGACACAGACCTTCCAGGGAACATCAAAGGCGCTTGAAACCAAACATGAAGAAAGTGGTGAAGAAAGAAATCATCAAGTGGTTAGATGTGGGAACCATTTTCCCCATCTCTGACAGCAGCTGGGCCCAGTGTAATGTGTTCTAAAAAAGGGTGGAATGACGGTTGTCGAGAATGACAAAAATGAGCTGATATCTACAAGAACCTTCACGGGCTGGAGAATATGCATGGATTACAGAAAGATGAATCTCGCCAACCGTAAAGACCACTTCCCACTTCCCTTCATTGATCAGATGCTCGACAAGCTTGCAGGGAGGTCTCACTTTATTTTTCTAGACGGGTACTCGGGGTACAACCAAATTTCAATTGCCCCGGAAGATAGGGAAAAGACCTCCTTCACATGCCCTTGTGGGGTGTTTGCCTTCAGGAGGATGCCATTTGGCCTCTGCAATGTACCTGCCACATTCCAGCGTTGTATGATAGCCATATTCACAGACATGGTGGAAGATATCATGGAGGTATTCATGGATGATTTCTCAGTAGTAGGAAATTCATTTGATGAGTGCCTAGGAAATTTAACCCGTGTCCTAAAGAGGTGCATTGAAACGAATCTTGTGCTTAATTGGGAGAAGTGCCATTTCATGGTACAAGAAGGGATCGTCTTGGGGCACTTGGTGTCAAGTAAGGGAATTGAGGTGGACAAAGCTAAAGTAGATGTGATTGAAAAGCTTCCACCTCCCACATCAGTCAGAGTTATACGTAGCTTCCTTGGGCATGCCGGGTTCTACCGGCGATTCATCAAAGACTTCTCCAAGATCGCCAACCCCCTCTGTAAGTTGCTGGAAAAATATAAACCCTTTGTGTTTTCTAATGATTGCAGGGTAGCGTTTGAGGAGCTTAAAAAGCGGTTAGTCACGACACCAATCATCATTTGCACTTGACTGGGAGCAACCGTTTGAACTTATGTGCGATGCAAGTGACTATGCAGTGGGAGCCGTGTTGGGTCAGTGCAAGGATAGAATAATGCATCCAATTTACTATGCAAGTAGGACTTTGAGTGGAGGAGCTCAGCTGAACTACACGGTGATAGAAAAGGAAATACTGGCAATAGTGTTCGCTTTTGACAAGTTGAGGTCCTACCTGATCGGGTCGAGGGTGATGTTGTACACTGATCACGCAGCCATCAGATACTTGGTTGAGAAAAAGGAGTCTAAGCTGCGCCTAATTCGTTGGGTGTTGCTTCTTCAAGAATTTGATTTGGAGATTCGTGACCGCAAGGGCACGGAGAACCAAATCGCTGACCACTCGTCACGTCTTGAAGGTGCTGAGAATGCAATTGAATTGGAGGATATTCTGGAAACCTTTCTAGACAAGCAGCTACTCGCCATGAGCGTAGAAGATGTGCCATGGTATGCAGATATTGCAAACTACCTGGCCAGTGGTATTTAACCTTATGAACTCTATTCTGTTCAAAAGAAAAGATTTTATCGTGATTGCCGAAATTACTATTGGGATGAACCTCATTTGTTTAAAATTTGCATTGATAACATGATCCGGAGTTGCGTCCCCGAGATAGAACAATTTGCTGTTTCGTAGGCTTGTACGCATCTCTATATGGAGGACATTTCGAAGGAGTTCGGACATCAGCTAATGTGTTAGAGGCCGAGTTTTACTGGCCTACTATGTTCAAAGATGCTCATGAATGGGTGAAGGGCTGTAATGAAATGACAAAGGACGGGGAACATATGCCGTCGTCATGAGATGCCCATGAATCCAATACAAGAAGTAGAAGTGTTGGATGTATGGGGGATAGACTTGTGGGTCCCTTTGTCAGCTCCTACGGCAATAAGTACATACTTGTTGCTGTAGACTACATGTCCAAATGGGTAGAAGCTGCAGCGTTCCCCACCAATGATCCAAGAGTGGTGGTGGTGTTCTTAAAGAAAAATATATTCACCTGTTTTAGAACCCCAAGGGCTATTATTAGTGACAGAGGCACTCACTTCTGCAATGGTGTCTTCGAGAAGTTGCTGGCCAAATATGATGTGCGCCACAAGGTGGCAACCCCCTATCACCCTCAAACGAGCGGGCAGGTTGAGGTATCAAACCGTGAAATCAAGAGTGTGCTGACCAAGACAGTAAACGCCACAAGAACTGATTGGGCGAAGAAGCTTGATGACGCACTCTAGGCCTATAGGACTTTGGTATGTCTCCATACAAGTTGGTATTTGGTAAGGCCTGTCACCTTCCTGTAGAGCTAGAACATCGAGCGTGGTGGGCATTAAAGAAGTTGAACATGGATCTCGATGTTGTGGGAGAAAATCGAGTCACAGAGCTGCATGAGTTGGAATAGTTAAGATTTCAAGCATTTGAAAGCACAAGGCTATATAAAGAGAAAATGAATAAGTTACACGACAAAACATTGTGGACCGAAATTTCAAACCCGGAGACAAAGTATTGCAAAACAATTCAAGATTGAGATTTTTTCCAGGTAAGCTCAAGTCCCGTTGGTCTGGACCATTCAAAGTGGTCAACGTGTTTCCTTCTGGTGTTGTGGAAATTGCTGCTGAAGATGGGTCTAACGCCTTCAAGGTCAATGGACAAAGATTGAAAATGTATGTGGGAATAAATGAAACCAGTGAGCTGGCAGTGGTGCATCTTTTTGAACCGTAGAGGCTGAGTGAACCTTAATTGCGCTCATTCTGCGTCGTGCCGCAACGGTAAATCAGGCGCTTCATGGGAGCCAACCCATTGATTGTTGTACTCGTAGTGCCGTGACATTAAATCAAGCGCTGGTTGGGAGGCAACCCAACACATATAGTGTTATTGTATAAATTACTAACATATGCAGGTGTGCGAGAAAAAGGGTGAACACCGGAACACAAGAAAGAGGAAAACAAAAAAAAAGTTCTGCTAACGCCTGGACTAGCACGCCCGCTAAGATGGCGCTAAGGTCGCGTTATTTAGGTTTTACACTGCCTCACTTATATCACCACTAGCGCGGCCGTGCTAATCTCGCGCTAGAGGTCACGCTAGTGGGGTTTCCCACTGTCCCTCAACCTCTGGACTAGCGCGCCCGCGCTAAGCTAGCGCGCCCGCGCTAAGCTAGCGCTAAGGTCGCGCTAGACCGTCTCGACACAGGTAAGTTTCGAGTAAGTTTTTTTTTATTTTGTTATTTTCTTGTAGTAATTTTCCCAACCACCCAATTACTCCGCCCCCAACCGACACAACCCTATTATCCCTCCTTCTCTCAATTAAAATCCACCCTCCCATAAACCCTTTCCTATCTTCTTCTTCTTTTCCTCTTCAATTTTCCTCCCCAAAAGAAGGCAAACCCACTCAAGCACTCCCATCTAAGAATTCTTCAAACCCCATTACTCCATCTCCATCCTTCAACTCTATATGTATGTACTTCATACCTTAATTTTTTTTTGTAACTTTATTTTTCTTTTCCATTGTGTACACAACTTGTAGCTTTTTTTTAATTATTGGTAGACATAATGGGTAGTAGTTGATTTGTGCTGAAAATAGATGACATAGGGAGTGCGGGATGTTGTGAGTATGTTTGGGTTATTGTGGTGGTGCTTCATGTCTATTATTTTGTGCTTGGGGTTTTAAATTGTTAATGCCCACCATATGTTTGTAAAAAGACCCCAATGAAGGGAAATAATGTGACCAATTTGTGGTGAAGTCTGAGTAACCATAGTTGGGTCACCCTATTGTACTGAGCTAATACTATGCTAATTGTAGGTATAATTCCTCCACGAAAGCGTCAAGCCACATGCGCCTCTTCAAGTCGTTCAGCAAGAATCTCCACCGGAGGAAGGCCCCGAAAATCAGTAGACTCGAGGTCTTTCAACAGCCACAAGTTTGTCTCAGCGAAGGCGCAGGACAGATTCCCTGAAAAAGAGGATAAGACAGCTATACCTGAGCAGGACATGGACTCTGAAGCCATCCGTATGAATTTCCCAAGAATTTACGAAGTGTTGATGCAGCGTCGCATGGACTTTTTCTTTGAGGATCCTGATGAGGCAAATGCCACGATTGTCAGGGAATTTTATGCCAATGCTCTGGAGCATGAAAACTATGTTGTAACAGTGCGGAAAAGGCCGGTTAATGCCTCAATGGAGCACATCCGAACAATGTACATGCTACCTCTGCCAGTAGTTGGTTACGTAGACACCTACCAGACCTATAGTAGAAAAATGACCCCTTGGGATACGTTCACTCCGACCATCTGTCGATCGGGCATTGAATTAAAGTGGTACAAGTATGGAAATAAATTCCACTCCTCAGCCCTCAAGTTTGAGGGCAAATGCTGGTTCTACCTGATCAATAGTCGACTATTGCCATCCAAAAACACTTCGGAGGTGAACATTCCTCGAGCGTGTCTCCAAAAATTGCTCTAGACCTGAGCCAACCAATCTAACACATCATAGTGAAGCTGAACCACATATAATGAAGCATAAACGGGGAAAACTGGGCTATTACTCTTGGAACAACATGCCGGGTCATTACACCACTAGTTGTTGTATATAGTACAAGCCTACAAGAAACAATATGCAGCAAAAGCATGACAATTAACTCTCTTGATAAGACCAAACCAAATCCAAAGACAATGTTAACTTTAAAAATATATTAGATGCACAATAAATAAAAGAATAATCCTCTTGAATAACACACACACATATATTGGTAATGTGAGATATTACCATGCTTTAAGCTTTTTTGCTAAGTGATTTTCCTTCTTAATGATTTGGCTACTCCTCATTGAAAAAGTTAACTAAATTGAACAAAATTTGGAATAAAAAAAAATCATATGTCCAGTTGCAGTATGCATGTGTTATTCTTTATAAAGAGTCAACATATCCCCGAGGATTTCACTTATTGACTCAGAAAGTAAAAGCTCAAGAAATGATATGTTTCAAGATTTATGATGAATTATAAATAGTACTTTAGCCTTTAACATCAGGTTACTACATAACTAACACTTGTGTGCTAGATCAATAATTATAGCTTGTTAAATCTTGTTTTTTTAGTAATTAGACAATCTTTATTACCAAGTAAATCTTTACAAGTATAACAATATAAACTGAGTTTGGACATGCAGCCCCAAACTCAGTACATTCCTTCTTCTCTGACTACTTCCTAAGGATAAAAGTTTAGCTTTTCAATCCCTTTCCTTAAGCTAATCCGTCTATGGCTTATACAACGTATCTCTTCGATTGTCTGTCCTGTAATAGCTTCGCTGCTTCTCTTTTCATGATGGAAAACTCTTCTTTTCCTTTCCATCCTTAGCTGGTAAACTGCACTTGTAATACACATCCTGTAAAGCATGGATTTTGACCCTTTGCCTTTCATCTATTCCGTTGTCCATTGAAGCTCCTAATCCCAACTAGTTATCCTTTGTATCAGTCCCATCCATGCTAACAATTTCCCCCATACTTCTGCTGAGAATATACACACAAAGAAAAGGTGCTGATGGCTTTCCAACTCTTGATCACATAGTGGACAGTTTGGATTAACTTGTAACCCCCAGATGTTCAATCTGTCTTTGGTGAATAGCTTCCCCTGCACAACAAGATACAATATGAACTTCCACCTTGAACAACCTTTGTTATTGCATAATAGTCTGCTCCAAATCTCACTTGGGAAATCTCCTCTGAGTTGATTTTACATTCTTCTGATAGAGAATGTTTCTGTCACTAACACCTTCCCAATATCCAACCTTGTTTATTTATATATTTCCCATCCTGTAGTATCTTTCTAATAACCTATGAATCTTTCTTCACATCTACTTGCCACGGGACTTCCCTTTTATATAGTAAACATGCACCCACCTTATCCATAGTTTGTCTTTCTTCATACAAATATTCTGTAGGTGCTTTAATAATTCTGCTCTATTCCATGTGCTAAGATCAGTGATATTTAGTCCACCTTTGGATTTAGGTCTGCACATCTTCTCCCAAGACACCAGTGCTTTCTTACTTGCATTGGTGTCACCAGTCCAAAGAAATCTCCTACAAATACCTTCAACCATCTGAATAATTTTCTTTGGCAGTGAAAGACCTGTGACCAGAAAGCTTGAATGCCAATTAGCACACTCTTTATCAACTGTAGCCTCCCTGCATAGCTTAGGAACTTTACTGTCAATTGTTTAACTTTCCCCAACATTTTGTCCAGTAAAGGTTGGCACTGGCTTACTGACAGTCTATTTGCGCTCAAAGGGACTCCTAAGTATCTTAAAAGAAGTTCACCAATAGTAAAACTAGTAGCTTAAATGATATCCTGTTGTACTGCTGTTAGAACTCCACCAAAATACATGCAACTTTTACTTTGGTTTTCCACAAGTCCAGAAGCTTTTAAAAAACTATTAAAACATTCACATAGTAGTTGTATTGATATCACATCACCTCTACAAAATAGTAGCAAATCATCAACAAAGCTGAGCTGGACAATACTCAGTTTTTCACACCTTGGGTGATAGTTAAAATTAGGTTCCTCCTTCAATTGTCTCAGGATTCTAGTCAGATATCCCATTGCTAATACAAACAATAATGGTGACATTGGATCACCCTTCCTCACCCCCTTTTTGCTTCAAATGGCACAGTAGGACTACCATTAATAGAAATGGATAAGATACAGTTCTGATACACTCTATAATCCATCCTATGAATACTTTAGGAAAACATAGTCCAGTTAATACTTGCTCCAAAAACACCCATTCAAGTGAGTCATATGCCTTTTGCATGTCAATATTAATCATGCATGTAGGTGATACCCCTTTCCTACGGTATCCCTTTATTAATTCATGACTGAGAAACACATTATCTATCAAACCTCTTCCTGGAACAAAGGCTGCCTGACTCTCATCCACCAGTGCATTCATCACTTGCCTCAATCTGTTTGTCAACATTTTGGATATGATCTCATATATTGTAGTGCAACATGAGATTGGTCTATACTCTCTGATTGAACTTGGGTTCTTTACTTAAGGAATAAGAGTGACTACTCTGTTATTGATTGGCTTGAACATCCTCCCAGTAGTAAAAAACTCCAATACTGCAGTTACAATTTCATCTCCAGTAATGTGCCATGCTCTCTTAAAGAAACATGCATTAAACCCATCACCCCCCGGTGCCTTCATGTCATCTATACCTTTTACCGCATCAACTACATCTTCCTTTGTGAAAGGAGTTATAAGATGCAACTGCTGTACTTAACTCAACCTAAGTACCTAACTCCCTCTGCATGGCCCTCCAAAACTGAGTACCTCTGTCACAAATAATAGAAACTGGAACCCCAAGCAATCGGACAATCCCCCTGATGTAAATATCAGCTAACCGCTCCAAACAATAAGTAGTACCAACATGAATAAAGTGCACGGACTTGGTCAGCCGATCCATAATAACCCATATAGCATCAAACCTCCTCGATGTCAGTGGAAGCCCAACTACGAAGTCCATGGTGATTCGCTCCCACTTCCACTCCAGAATATCTAATCTCTGAAGCAATCCACCCGACCTCTGGTGCTCATACTTGACCTGCTAACAGTTGAGACACCGAGCCACAAACTCAACAATATCCCTCTTCATCCGCCTCCACCAATAATGTTGTCTCAGATCCTGATAAAACTTCGCGGCACCCAGATGGATGGAATACCGCGAACTATGGTCTCAGCTAGAATCAACTCTCGAAGATGATCCACATAGGGAACAAAAAACCGGCCCTGCATCCTCATGACCCCATCATCACCAATAACCACATCCCTGGCATCACCGCAACGGACCCTGTCCTGAAGAACGAGCAAGTGTGGATCATCATACTGGCGTGCTCTAATCTGATCATAAAGAGAAGACCTGGAGGCTACAAAAGCCAATACCTGTGGGGGATCTGATAGATCCAATCTCACCAACTGACCCGCTAAAGCCTGAACATTAAGTTCTAAAGTTCGATCTGCTTCTAGAAGGTAGGCTAGACTCTCTAAACTCTCCGCTCTGTGACTCAGGGCATCGGCCACTACATTGGCCTTCCCCGGATTATATAGAATAGTGAGATCATAATCCTTGAGAAGCTCCAACCATCTCCTTTGACGCAAATTCAGATTCTTCTGCTTAAGCAGATGCTGGAAGCTACGTTGATCAGTGAAAATCTCACAATCCACTCCATATAAATAATGACGCCAAATCTTCAAGGCATGGACAATAGCTGCTAGCTCAAGATCGTGCATTGGATAATTCTTCTCGTGCACCTTCAACTGTCTGGACGCGTATGATATCTCCCTATCGTCCTGCATCAAAATCGCTCCAAGGCCAACTCTCGAGGCATCACAGTAAACTGTATAGGAACCTGAACCCGTAGGCAAAACCAACACCGGAGCTGTAGCCAAAGTTGACTTGAGCTTCTGAAAGCTCTCCTCACACCCTTCAGTCCTCCTGAACTGAGCACCCTTCTGGGTCAGTTTGGTCATAGGTGTTGCAATTGATGAAAATCCCTCTACGAAACAGCGATAGTACCTTGCCAAGCCAAGGAAACTGCGTATCTAGGTAGCTGATGACGGTCTAGGCCAGATCTACACTTCCTCTATCTTCTTCGGATCAACCTGATTACCCTCACTGGACACCATGTGCCCCAAGAACGCTACTGAATCAAGCTAGAACTCACACTTCAAAAATTTTGCATACAATCTCTTCTCCCTCAAGGTCTGAAGCACAACACTCAAATGTTGCTCATGATCCTCCTGAGATTGGGAATACACCAAGATATCATCAATAAACACGATGACAAAAGAATCCAGATAAGGCCAGAATACACTGTGCATCAAGTGCATAAAGGCTGCTTGGGCATTGGTCAGCCCGAATGACATAACCAGAAAATCATAATGACCATACCTAGTCCTGAAAGTAGTCTTCGAGATGTCTGGCCCTTGAATGTTCAACTGATGATAGCCGGAATGCAAGTCAATCTTGGAAAATACCCTGGCCCCCTGCGACTGATCAAACAAGTCATCTATATGAGGCAAGGGATACCGGTTCTTCACTGTAAGCCTGTTCAGCTGTCGATAATCAATACACATGCGCATAGAACCATCATTCTTCTTCACAAACAACACCGGTGCACCCCAAGATGACACACTAGGACGAATGAACCCCTTATCTAGGAGTTCCTGAAGCTGCTCCTTTAATTCCTTCAGCTCCGCTGGTGCCATACGATAAGGTGGAATAGAAATAGGCTGAGTGCCTTGCACCAGGTCAATACCAAAATCAATGTCCCTGTCAGGTGGCATGCCTGGCAGGTCTGCAGGAAACACGTCCGAAAAGTCACAGACCACAGGAACCGAATCAATAGCGGGAGTCGCACGACTGACATCCCTTACAAAAGCCAGATACGATAAACACCCCTTCTCAACCATGCGCTGGGCCTTCAGGTAGGAAATCACCCTGCTAGGAACATACTCAGAAGAACCTCTCCACTCAACCCTCGGACGTCCTGACATAGCTAAGGTCACGATCTTAGCGTGACAATGAAGAACATCATGAAACGGAGATAACCAATCCATGCCCAATATCACATTAAAATCGACCATGCTGAGTAACAATAGGTCCACTCGGGTCTCCAAACCCCCAATAGATACCACACACGAACGATACACATGGCCCACAATAATAGTGTCGCCCATCGAAGTCGACACATGAAGAGATGTAACTAAAGACTCACGGGGCATATCAAGGAAATATGCAAAATATGACGAGACATAAGAATATGTAGAACCAGGGTCAAATAAATCCAAAGCATCTCGGCGACAGACTGAGACAATACCTGCGGTCACTGCATCGGAGGCCATAGCATCTGGCCTGGCTGGAAATGCATACATACGGGCCAGACCTCCACCTGCTCGACCTCCCCCTCTAGGGCGGCCTCTATCTGATTGACTACCACCCCTGGCTGCCTGGGTGGGTGGTGAAGTAACTGGAGCTGAAGTCGAATGCTGACTCCTCAGCTGAGATGGACCTCCAAGAAGATAAGGACACTACCTCCTCATATGCCCGAACACTCCACACTCATAAAAACTCCCTGGAGCTGGAGACGGGGACTAAAAGGAACCCCTGGCACAAAAATGGCCACTAGGAGAACCATGCATAGAGGAACCCTGAACTGATGGTGCTCGAGCTGCACTCCAGGCTGGGAGGGCACCAAATGAAGAACGACCTGGATGAGAACTTCGGGGATCATGCCCCCAAGAGGCACCACTATAGGATGGACGGACTGACTTAGTAGGCTTGAATGAACGGCCTTTACCATGCCTAAACTGCCCCCTGGAAGGAGCACTGCTGTAAATTTGTTGTAGTTGTATAAACTGGTTCAAGGGAATTTGGTACATTATGTGCTAGTGGAATTTGACATGCAAAGGTAAATACAACTATACTTGATAATTTGTATCTTTGTGATTTCTACGACTATTATACCTGCCTAGTTCCTATTAAATCATGTTATTTAGAAATGTTGACCGTAGTAAGTATCACGTCTACCTCTCGTCACTACCTCATCGAGGTTAGGCGGGATACTCACTGGGTACATATTTCTTTATATACTCATGCTGCACTTATGTACTTAATTGTACAGGTTCTAAGGCTGGTGCATCTGGTTATCAGACCGGAGCTCGATTCTGAGTTAGTTGGATCCGACTTCACGGTGAGCTTCTTCTCCTGACGATCCTCAACAGGACCATGGAGTTTTCTTTTGCTTATTTCCCGTCTATTTCTTTCAGATAGTGGGATTGTATATTATGTTTTGTACATTATGTTAGTATGCCCGTAGGACTTGTGACACTAGTTCCTGGCACACACATAGTAGACTCTATATTTTGGGACTGTATATATTGGTTCATCATCCTTGTGGCTGTATTTACTTAAGTTGGTTAATTTATTCGCTTTTACTTAAATGATCTAAGCTTAAAATTTTGTAAGTGTGGGGTTGATAAGTCAAATAAGGATGATCTCACTAGTAAACAACTGTTGGCTTGCCTGACTCCGGTGTTGGGCGCCATCACAACCTGTGTTGGGAATTTGGGTCGTGACAGGCTTTATTATCTGATTTTACATGTTTGAAATAATGTGCTAAATGCCGCTTTTTACCGCTTTGATATTATTTGGACTATATATAAACTGTTACAAAACCCCCTTCTCTCTGAGTCTTCTAAATCATCTGAGAAGTGTGCTCTTCGTGTGACTTATTTTCTGTTAGAGTCATATCCAAATTTTAGAACGAGGTTCGGACAAGTTGCAAAGCTAGTGAAGCTTCTGTATTTTCGGTATGCTTCCCCCCCCCCCTCCCCCCCCGGTTCGAGCTGTCCGCTCGGGTAAGCCAGGTCTTGAACAAAACCCCAGGATTTAAATTTAGAATAACATAGCCTCAGGCTGGATCCCTAGTAGGTGCGTTTGTTTGCATCACGTGCATTTGACTTAGGGGACTCAACATAGGGGTTGAGTCTGTCTAGGACATGTGTACCCAAAATAAAAGACCATCTTGATATATCTTACCTGCTATGTGTACATTATTTGTTTCGACTTGTTTATTGACCGGCTAAAAAAAGAAATAACAGAAAACCAAGAGTGAGAGGTAGGTATTCGAAATCTGAAGCTTTGTCTAAAAAAGGTAGAAAATAAGTGAATGTTTTCAAAAGTCATGTTCCCCGGTTCAGTCATAACTGACAGAACTACGCAGGTCTGATTCTCACATTATGTGAGATACGTAGGCACACCTCATCAGTTCCGGCCCACAATTTTAAAAAAATCCAAAAAAAGATTTTTCTTTACTTACTTCTTTAGAAAGTCTTTCTTATAGACCCCATTTTTCAAAAATCTAAAAATATTTTCCTCTACTTCATACTTTAGAAAAGTCTCTCTTTGACTCCCCCAGTTTAAAAAAAAATTCATAAATATTTTCTTTTAATTTCTTCTAAAAATCCAAAAGAAAAAAAAAATTTAATTATTCTTTAGAATTTTTTTTTCTTTCAAAAATTGAAAAGAAAATTCAAGATTCAAAAAATATTTTCTTTAGAAGTCTTTCTTTCATAATTTTAACATAAAAGTTCAAAAAAGCCAAAAATATTTTTCTTTCTTCTTTAGATGTTTTTCATTCAAAATTCACTGGTAAAAAAAGAATGAAAAAAAAAAAGAAAATCGAAATCAAAAAAAATATTTTCTTTCTTCTTTTAAGTATTTCTTTCGAAAATTAAAAATGAAAAAAATTCAAAATTCACAAAAAAAAAGTTAGTTTATGTCTTTTATGCCTGATCTTCCTGAACTACGCAAGATCTGATTCACGCGGCGTCATGATACGAAGGCAACCCACATCAGGTTCGATCGAATGAATTCAAAGAGAAAAAAAGAAAGTGAAGAAAAATAAAAAAAGGAATGATAATAAGGACCGACTGAGTCCATTCTAACGTGTCTTTTGGTTTGAACTGTGAAGAAAGTTTGAGGTGGTCAGTTTGTGGTAAGCTGACAACACAAAATCCAAGGAAAAAAATGATAACTGACATCGAAGCTGTTACGAGCGGTCATGAGACTCAGGGTCAGAGGGTTCAAAAAGAGTCTACCATGGTTGAGGAAAATAGATTACTGAAACAAAAAATGACTGAAATGTGTCAAGCATGGGCCAATGGCCAAGGATCACCCTTTTCTTCTCATGGTTTCTCAAAGTTCACATCCATCACGAATTCTACCATTCCGGACTCATTGTCTGATCAATTCTGTCCACCTAGATTCAGTCTTTATCCCAACTGTATGACTACAACTGAAACTTCTGTTGCGCGCTCCCAAAGTGTGCGATTGACAACCAATCAGACAACCGCTGCTGTTATACATGTCTTCACTGTCCCACAACCAATAGTAGCACAAAGGAAAACTCATGAGTCACAATTTGCTACACATCAAGAACAATAACATTCTCCTATGTACCACTCATACCTATTTGGTCTTCCAGCAAACATTGAGAAGCCTGCCCGAAAGATGGCACAGGAAGAAATGGCCCAAAGAGTGAATAGCTTAGAACAACAGTTGAAAAACATGCAAGGGTTGGCAGGTTAGAAGAGTATATCCTTCAAGAATCAATGTATGTTCCCCGATGTTCGTTTGCCACTTGGTTTCAAGACTCCCAAATTGGAAAAGTATGATGGACATGGAGACCCCATAGCGCACCTAAAAAAGTATTGCAATCAGCTAAGAGGTGCAGGAAGAAATGAATAATTGCTAATGGCTTATTTTGGGGAAAGCCTTACGGGGGTAGACTCTGAATGGTTTACTGATCAAGACACATCTCGCTGGTATGTTTGGGACGACATGGCTCAGGCCTTTATCAAACAGTTCCAATACAACATCGACATCGCCCCGGAGTGCAATTCCCTTTCAAACCTGAAGAAGAAACCAACTGAAAGTTTCAAGGAATATGCCATTAAATGGAGAGAGCAAGCGGCTAGAGTTAAGCCACCCATGGATGAACACGAGCTAATCACTGTATTCCTTCAGGCTCAAGAACCAGATTATTTTCAAAACATGATGTCCGCAGTTGGAAAATCCTTCTCGGAAGCAATCAAAATGGGAGAAATGGTCTTAAGACAGGCAAAATTATAAGTCAAGCAGTTCTCAAAGCCGCAACTCAGGCTGTCCAAATTGAATCTGGCAATTTTAGTGACACGAACTAGAAGGATGAACAAATCATGATGACATCAGGTTCGAGAAGAGGTCCTAGGAGAACATCTCGAAGGTATGACCAGCCTCGTCTGATTTTCGATGATTCCCCTAAGCACTACTATCCACCTCAGAACCCACAACATTCTTTTGTTCCACTTGAGTATGTTGTCCAGCCATCAAGACACCCCAGAAGGCGAGCACCAACACCCCAAAGTCTCCATCAGTCTCCACCGCATCCAAGCCAGGGGTATAGGGAGGAACAAATGTTGAAAGATAATTTTACACCAACAGGAGAGTCTATGCAAGCTTGTTTGAGAAATTAAAGCATTATTACATGATTGCACCTATTCCTCCAAATCATGTGGACCCACGTGCAAAAATCTTTGACCCTTCTAAAAGGTGTGAATACCATTCTAATGCCCTGGGGCACGATGTTGAAAGCTGTCGGGATTTGAAAAGAGAAATAGAAAGGATGATCTAGGAAAATCTGATTGTGATCACAGACAGTGACACCTAGAATATCACGCAGAATCATTTACCTACACATGATGATACACACTTTGTGGGGATGATTCGTGGTGACAGGGAGTATGAGAATCCTCTCGGGAACTTGCTGACTGAAGTTAATATTTTGAAATTGGAGAAAGCTCTGCTGATTGTGATGAACAACTTTGTGGCTAAATGTCAAGCTTAGCAATTGAAAAGTCATTCCTTCCTTACTAGGAAGGAATAATGGTAGCTTGTTTTGATGTTTTTTCTATTATCTGGGTTATTTCTGGGTTGTGATCCAGATTTTATTTGTTTTATTGAGTCAAACCCTTCTATCCCTCTATTCTGTTTATGTGAGTCTTGTTTGTCTATTTTATTGCTATTTTCATTATTCGGGTTATTCTAGGTTTGTAACTCGGATTTTGGGTTATTTGTCTTGTTGTTAAGCCCTTCCATACTTTACTCAATGAAATGCAATTTGTCCTTTTGTGTCATTCCATGGTTAGTTCCTTTCTCGCTAGTTTTAGTGATATGACATCCATGCGGAAATTTTGGCCAGATCTTAAAAAACTGATTTAGTCTTGAATGAGATAAGTGAGAAAGAGACACTTTTGAGTATGAATAAAGATTTGAGATACTTTGGAACTAAGGTCGAGTAAATTTCACCTTCATATCATTGTGAAGATCGGGCTTGAGGATGTTTATTCAATTGAAGCTTGGTCGAAAGTTTGGCATTAATGGATGAAAAAATTCTTTCGACCACGACACACCAAGAAGATATACATGTTCATCACATGATCGCCAAAAAATAATATGTTTTGGCGTTTTCGAGGCTGGAAGCCCTTTTTCTTCTATCTAAACACTTTATACCCTTCTCTACCCCTTTTGAGCTAGTGTCAGTTTTCGACCACCCTCTTTTGGAATCAAGTATAGAGTCAAAATTAAAAAAAACAAAATGAAAAAAAAGGTTCATGTCACAAGAGTACAAACAAGGGCAATTCTTAGAAAGTCAGGTAAAATGAAAAAGAAGAAAAGAACAGTCAAAGGTTCGTGCCCTCAGAAAATAAAAGATTGGGCAATTTGTTTTGAAAAAAAAAGAAGAAAGAAAGAAAAATGAAATGAAAAAAAAGAAAAAGGAAAAGACAAATAAAAGAAAAAAAAAATAGTTAGGTCAGATGTTCGAACTACGTTAGACCTGATTCCTTTAAAAAGGATATGTAGGCAGCCTTACACGGTTCGGTCCAACCAAATAAGAGTAAAAACAAAAACCAAAAAAAAATCCCCAGTATCTAAAACTGGGGCAAAAATTTTATTTCATTTTTGAAAGAGTCGATTCCAAGAGTTGTTAGTCTACAACCCCTCAGTTTGAGTCTACTTTGAGCCTTCATGCCGACCTTCCTTTCCAACTCTATCCAAAAACCTTCCATATAAAGACCTCCCAATATGACTTCAAGAATGCCAAGAAAAGCATGCAATGAGCAATAGTTGTCACGCGACATAGAACACTGTCACGTTGCTCACAAAAGAAAAAACAAAAAAAAGAAAAAAAAAAGAAGAAAAAGAAAAATGAGAGAGTCTTACTAGTGAAAACCTTCACAGGCACTGTAAGGCGATGATAAGTAGAGAAATAAATGAGACAAAACCTGTTGGTGAAAACCCCTCGGGGCACCACTAGTCGAAAGTAAGCCATGAGGCTGATACAAAGAATTGGCATAAACAAGCCCGACTTTCAAAGATCATAATAATGGTAAAAATAAAGATTAGACCAGTTTGATAGATCAGGCTGTTACGTCCAAAATGCATGTCATGATCAATAAGGCTAGTTACCGCAGAATAAAATAGAAAAAATAAAGAAAAAAGAGAAAAAAATACCCTTCCTTCTGTCCTTTCGACAGGGGCATTTCTTATTAATACTTTTTTCTTTGCATCATTGTGTCCTTCACTTAGAGTCAATCCTTCTCAAAACAAGCAAGAAAAGATTTCAAGACCTGCTACCAGCTTTTAGTTGCACAGAGTAAATTTGGCCAACAGTCGCAGTTTTTACAATTAACATGCATTGAGGATTCATGCAAAGGCTCCCCCCAAAAGACTTTTGTCAGCCTATTCGGTCACAGCAAGCAAAGATAACCTCAAGGTTAATAAGGGATTCTCTGTAGTACCGAACAATGACTATGAAGTGTGCGCATCATGCAAAAGGCTCTTACTAGTTGTGATTCTTTCTGACAGACAAATTGCTCCAAAAGCAAAGCCATTCACGATATCAGAAAAATTTATCCAACAAGAAAATCTCTTTTGAAATAAGGCTGACTGATCCACAAATACAAATGGTACCAGGTGTAAAACAATCAGGGTTGATGCAGAGCAAAAAGTCTCTTGAAGCTGACTTAAGCTGATTGAGCAAAAACCAAGCTGCCCAAGACTCAAGGCCACAAACCGACCACCACTTTTTAAAACTAAAGAAATTTTCTTTGTTTGAAACACGAACAAAGAAATGAAACGAAAGTGGTTCAAAGAGAAAAAGAATAGCAGAGCCGACAAAAGGTAAGTTTCTCAGATCTTTGCCTTTATCTATCTTGCTAGTGTGCATAAAATGTTGCCATTGCTCTTCACATTTTTCCTCCTAGGATAAAAAGTGCTAGTCTAATGGATTTTCTCCCAATAAAAATCTTAGTCTGATAAATTTTTCTCCTAAGATAAGAAAACCTAGTCTGATGAATCTTTCTTCTACGATGGAAATCTTAGTCTGATGAATCTTTCTCCTAAGATAGAAGACCTAGTCTGATCAACTTTCTCCTAGGATAGAAATCTTAGTCTGATGAATCTTTCTCCTAAGATACCCAAGAAAAAAAGAGACCTAGTTTGATGAATTTTCTCCTAGGATCGAAATCTTAGTCTGATGAATCTTTCTCCTAAGATACCCAAAAAAAAGACCTAGTCTGATGAATTTTCTCCTAGGATAGAAATCTTAGTCCGATGAATCTTTCTCCTAAGCTAGAAGACCTAGTCTGATAAACTTTCTCATAGGATAAAAATGTTTTTCACGACCCAAAATCTATTAAGGTCGTGATGACGCCGGACACCATCGTCAGGCAAGCCAATTATTAATTAGTTGAAATAAATTCATGTTTTAGCATTTCTGAAATTATTACCTTTAGCTTATTACGTAATAACTAAACAAAAATCCGTTAAGTAAATACGACAGCTTAATATTCCATTTTTATAAAATACATCCCATACACATCCCAAAACCTGGTGTCACAAGTGCATGAGCAAATTCTAAGAATTTCACAAATACTACAAAGCTTGCCCGAAATACAAATTGGACAAGCAAATTTAAAATGAAAATAAATACAATATGATGGAGACTCTATCAGCTGCGGATCGCCTCCGAATGATGCAGCTCGCCTAAGTCACCAAACCAGCCACATCGCTATTAAAGTACCTGTGCAATAAAAATGCACAGCAAGTGTAGCATGAGTTCGAAAACAACGTGTACTTAGTAAGTTTCCCACCTAACCTCAGAGAGGTAGTGACGAGAGGTCGACTTGACACTCACTAAGGTCCAACAAAATAATTAAACAAGATATGATATCAGTAATAGGCATGCGAGGATGATAAAAAAAGTAAACATTAAAGATAACTGTAACTCAATAAATACTGAAAGTACATAAACAATTACTACTTCATTTTCCCCCAAATATATTAAATAAAAAGTTACTTCTTCATTTTCCCCCAAATATGTTAAATAAACAATCCATGAAATCATTAACAATTTAACATGCCATACGGGATAAGGACAACCGGCCTAAGCCATCATAATAATAATATATGTGCACTGTCGCGGGTCGAAGGGCCCGAACCATAATTTCATCATTCAATCACGCCGTGGCGTATGGCCCGATCCCATGAGAGTGGGGGAAATAACACTCTGCTCGCGTAATGTAAATTGCGAAGCGGTCATATGCAGTCATGCAAAATCAACAGTCCACCCCGACTACATCGGGAAACAAAATACTCAAGTAGATGACAAGTTTCTCTTTTTAAAGTCACAAAAATAGTATTTAAATATTTTCTCAAAATTCATTTGCCAAGTTTAATAATGTTCAATAATATAACCTTATCAGGAATACAATTATCCACGGAGGAGTCAATTCTCTTTCTAAATGATTAAGAAAGGTACACTCTAGCCTTCATAGGAAATAAATTACAAATTCAATAGAATTATTAGTCTAATATTATTGGCAAGATCACATGTACAACACGTAACGCATGCTAGTGGGTCCTAGATTACCCGGACATGGCATAATAGTAGCTACGCATAGACTCCCGTCACCTCGTGCATACGTAGCCCCCGCAGATAGTAGCACATGTAATTAGTTCACCTAGGGGGACAATTCCCCCCTTACAAAGTTAGAAAGGAGACTTACCTCGCTCCGTAATTCAATAAACGGCTTCCAAGCCCTTCCGACGACTCCAATGGATGCACAATGCCCCAAAATTACCTAATAACGGGAAAAGCAATGAAAATTCATTCTAATACTCGTAACAAATTAAAATATATACTTTTCCAATTCCCCTCAGTGAATTGACCAAAATTCCCTCGGGCCCACGTGCCCGAATTTCAAAATTTCTCGAAGATATATCTTATCCATGGCCATACTAACTCAAATATACAATTTACTCTAAATTCCATGCTCAAATTCGTGGTAGAAATTCAAAATAAAATATCTAGGTTTTCTTCCAAAAATCCCTTTTGCCTACTAATTTCTATGTTCAAATTCATGTATAATCCTTGTATCTAACTCAAAAGTGGGAGGAATTTACTTACCTTGTAATTCATGATGAATATTCCCCTTTGAAGCCTTCCAAAAATCGCCCACACCAAGTGAAAAATTAAGAAATGGCCAAGAAATCCTGGTTTTAAAACATTCTTCCCAGGCCTATTTTCGCACATGCGATCGCAATCTCGCACATGTGCTTCCGCAGGTGCGCCCAAACTTTCGAACCTGCGGCTTCCTCAGCCCCAGCAAAACTTCGCACTTGCGCCCCATTGTCCGCATCTGCGCCTTTGCAAGTGCGGAAATTACATCGCTCCTACGATCCCAGCCAGGTTATCAAACTCTCGCACCTGTGGCGCCAAAGCAACACCTGCGGTAGCAAAGCCTCACCTGCGGCCCAAGCCTCGCAGGTGCGGTCACACCAGATGACAGCAGCTTCAGCCCCTCTTCAAACTCAAAACTTGATCCGTTAACCACCCAAAATCCACCCGAGGCCTCCGCGACCCCGTCCAATTACACCAACCTGTTCCAAAACGCAATGCGGACTTGCTCGAGGCCTCAAATCACCTCAAACAATGCCGAAATCATGAATCGCACTAAAACTCAAACTTTAAGAACTCTAAATTCCAAACTTCCACATCCGATGCTGAAACCTATCAAATCATGTCCGATTGACCCCAAATTTGCACACAAGTCATATTTGACATTACGGACCTGCTCCAACTTCTAGGATCGCATTCCGACCCCGACGTCTAAATTTCCATTTCCGGTCCGATTTCTCAAAAACCTACAAATTTCTCTCTTTATCCAAATGACTTCAAAATAACCTACGGACATCCGAATTAACTTCCGATCGCGCTCCCAAATCCAGAATTACCATACTGAGCTATTCCCCGGCTTGGAATCCCAAACGTACATCAATATCACTGAAATGCACTTCTAGCAAAACTTAGGAAATTCTTCTAAAATGTTATCTTCCATAACATGCGTCGAAACGCCCAAGTGCGAAATCATCATACGAACCTGCAGGAACCTTCAAATCCTTATTCGGAGGTCTTTTACTCGAAATTCCAATCTTAGTCAATTTCTCGAACTTAAGGCTTCTGGATTGAGAATTTTCTTTCCAATTTGACTTCGAACTTCCCGAAATTCAACTCCGACCATGCCTACGAGTCATAATACCTTAAATGGAGCTGCTCATGACTTCAAACCGCTGAACGATGCACTGGAGTTCAAAACGACCGATCGGGTTGTTACATTCTCCCCCACTTAAACAGACGTTCGTCCTCGAACGTGCTAAGAACTGCTATGGAGTTATCTGATGTCACTGTTTAACACCTCGAGCACCTGTCCATGCTACCAATACCCAGTCGAGTACATTAGCTCGATCAAATCTAAAGATTTCTTCTTTTATCCACATAATAAGCTCAGAATCCAGTTCCAACACCTAAAATTTCTCTGCCAGTCCTAGTTCCAACATATAAACACCGTATCAACTACCACATGATATACTAGAACATGACTGCATACCTATGCTGAATTAGCACCATGCACTACATAATTCATCATCTGACCACAATGACACTCTCTGAACCTTAATAGCCAAAATTCCACGAATCTGATGCTCTCAATGCACCTCATGATATATATACATCCTGCTATAATGCTGACGATACCACCACAACGGAGGAGATGTGTAGAAATTCATAACCAACTGCTGAGTTAACAGTTCATTGAATATCTCCTCTTGACTAGAATCATCACCTCATTATGAACCGAATAATGGTATTTGTCCTTAATATACTTCACAAAATCTTATAGCACTGGTCTATAGTCCAATAATCTCGTCTCACCCAGTATGAACTGCTAAGACAACAAATCACCCCAAACATGACCAACAGTCTCACATCATACCACATCGCGCTAATAGTCCATAACTCGAACATGATACCTAACAAATGACTCAGGAAGGGACTACTTAATTCATGTAACTAATATGAATTTCCTCAGAAAATAGGAAGTAAAACACAAGAAAATAGTAAATATAGGAACCTTACTCATCATCACATTGTTGTGGCGTGCAACCCGATCCAAATGACATACCCGTGGCGATGTGTCACCCGATCCACACATAAAATTCACATAAAGAAATATACACGGAGCTGAATTGCTCACTATTAAAAATTACTGAATATCGGTCACAAGCATGCTAAATGCACAATACCATCCTGGGGAGACTGATAAGGCCATATGCTACAAAACTCAAGCACAACTGAGGTGCGATATATATATATATATACACTTTGTATCTCAAGAGCTATCCTGCTCACATAACATCATCACTACGCGGGACCTCAACACATAAGAAATTATCAAGCCGTTTCACAACTCACACGACACAATCATAATATCACATTAATTTGACGAAGACGGAACAACACTTGATATTCCAACACCCCTCCTTGAGGAGCGCTATAATGAAATGAATACATCTGCCTCACATGAAGCCCATAATCCTGCTTAAACCCTTTCACACACTTCAAGCTGATTCTGCTTACACTAAACTAGGATAATAGCTTGAACTGGGTCCATAATAACCCACTTCCTCTCATAATACGCAAGAACAACCATTATAGCCGGAAAAAACACCCCACAATCCACAACCAAATGAACCAAACGCCTTCCAGGCATAAATTCTCGAATAAGCAACATTACAATTTTTTATACTCAGTCCAAATCTTCAATCCATTAAGTGACTACATGTCACATTCATACGATCATCCCGTGGTCATGCTCCCACGACATTCCACACAAGGTAGCAAGTCTGTGCATCCACCACTGGCCACACTAACGCTGTAGAACGAATCAAGAACCCATAACTAGGACGCAAAACCTGTTCCACCGAATATCGATCTCAGGTGACGCTGAACATAACACCAGCTTACTCTGAACTTTCAAATCACTTTTTCTTGATCATCCTAGCTCATGACATCCTTGTTAACACCGAACCACAATCTCGATTCTTACTCCCATTTACACACTGTTTACTGCATCTAACATGCCAATATGATATTGCACAAGAATTCCATCGTAATTCCTGAACCACTAATAGCGGAAACACCTCATCATATAGAAACTTCTTACTTACGTCAATTCAAGAGAACAATAACAACACTCAAGTGAATTCTCACAACCACCCAACATGCAAATTCTTAAGTAGTGGTCTGAACAACCATAAACCTTCCGAGATCTGCCTACACCTAGCAAGCCATAGCACTCGAATGCTCCCACATGAAATCTATTACGACGGCCGACAAAGCCCCGCACATACCGGCCCAAACCACATGTATAATTTAATTACACCGACGAAACTGATCACTGCCATAAATGTGTCATTTCAACCATGGCTAATCAATCTATCTTCTTTTAATCATCTTCAATTGCCTCAGGAATAATAGTAAATTCCTTCAACTCATAGCAAACTCAATCCTCACTCATTCTGAGTGACCTTGATTCACGAGATAATGTTACCTAAATCCCGCAACCCATTTCATACCCTCCTGATAATCTTTCAACAACCCATAGTTTATTTCTCTCACTCCTCCAATACTATACTGCACACTGAAAATAACATAGAACACTCCGATTATTTTCCCTTTCCAAGGAATTATACTGCAAAAGCTCGACTCTTAATCATACCGCTGCCTGAAACCCTTAAACAATGCGTTCTTAACTTCCGAATTTATTAGGACCACTATTGAGAGTCACCAACTCTGACTGGCCCCGAATACAATCAACTACAAGGCTCTTCTAGCACATGAACATCCTTTTCAATGAAACACGTGACTGAGTCACTACCTTTGCAACTCGCCTATGTCTTAAGCATAAATTCTGAATCTTTACAAGCCTAACCCTGGTCCAACAGGACCAACTGGTGCACATATTTATCAAATCCCATGCACAATTCACCATTTTACTCCTTTCCCTTAGCTGTAATAACCTGCCACTCTGCCAACAATCCGCAATCCCGCGAGAACAAAACCCTGCAACCCAATTACAGGTGGTGGGACTCCCCCACTTAGCCCGAAGCTACTCCTTGCACCACTCTAGACCCTGCTGAGATCCTTTCTCCTTTGTTAGGATGATCTTGCTCAACCAATCCGTCTAATTCCTCAAAATTCACTTCCCCGCATTGCCTAAATAGTCAAATTCTCTAGCATCATTCACACATTCTGCCTCCTACCAAATAGCCACTAGAATCCCTCACAGAAACTTGCCAACCACACAACCGCTAACCTACTCACAAGAGATAACCCACCTGTGGAAATCACCAGCTGAGACCTTCAAACGATGCTGTACTGCACACTCTCTACAACATCAATACCCTATCCTGCACCCTTCTTCTCTACCAACTTTACTAGTCCGCCCGCTCCTCATGGATGTCTATTAAATGCGCTACAACATCTTCAAGTTCACCACCACATTGCGTCCTCCTTCATTCCTAACAACTCCTCCTTGTTGTATCTAACCTTCCGCCGAAATAACCCATATTTCAACTTAAGCTCGTAGACCCAATTGCCATCCACTAAAACTCTCAAACATTCCCTCAAGATAGGCATCTTTCTTACCAGTGACTCTTGTGTTATGCTTCCACTCTCCCACTTGTTAATCTCATTCCTTTAAGCACTACCTGACCTCTTTTCCTTACGCCTGTCGTTTCAGAAATTTAGCCGCCGCCTGACACTTCTCACATGTCTTCCTTCGTCGTATGTTATCCAATTCAATATCATTCTCTGCAGCTCGTACCCCAGTAGATCACCGCGACTTCAAACTCTTCGAGGATCATCTTTCTCGAGCTGCCTTCATTAGAAATAACTATTCGGTCCTGAACAACCACGCACCACGATCTCTAAAAATTGCTTCTTCAATACTACTTCACAACACTCTAACCCAATTCAACCGAAGAAACCATCACACCAACAGACTTAACACATTCCATACAATCAATGACGGTGATTTCACATCACAGGTGAATATCCCACCTTACTTGAAAACACCAAGTCTTACTACTTTATCAATCCAAAACCTGACCATTTATAGTCCAAATGCCTTTCCTCTGCCGGAACTAAAATGCCGAAATCTAGAAATCACGACCTGAGAAGACCTCCCTTCAAGCCATTCATCACCCCCAACATATGGGCAAGAATCCAACCATCATACTCACATCGCACGATAACCAATCATAAGCATCATCACTACCTGAGCATAGCCTCAAGGCTCTCAGCAACACAACTATTGAGCTGAAACAACATATTATCCTTCTGCAGGGCAACAAGAACAACCCCATACAAGTACGCATGGAAAACATCACGCACCCTATCCGTATCACCATTTCAATTCCTCAAATTCCTGATTCATAGCAAGTGCTTCGCAACGCTTAAGATTGAGTAGGAAGAAACATAGGCATAAGCCTTAAAGGAATCAAATCGCACGATGAGGAATCAAGAAGGGAAGTACTCCAAACAACCATGTAGCCTCTCAAAGATAAGTACATATATCTTAAATGAACAGTTACTTCTTTATTTTTTACCCAAATATCTTAAATAAACAACATGAAATCATTAACAATTTAACATGCACATACGGGATAAGGACAACCGGCCTGAGTCATCATAATAATCATATTTGTGCACAGCCGAGGGTAGAACGGCCCGAACCATATTTTCATCTTTCAATCTCGCTGTGGCGTACGCCCTCTCCCATAAGAGTGGGGGAAATAACACTCAGCTCGCGGAATGTAAATTGCAAAGCGGTCACATGCAGTCATGCAAAATTAACAGTCCACCCCGACTACATCGGGAAAACAAATACTCAAGTAGATGACAAGTTTCTCTTTTAAAAGTCACAAAAATAGTATTTAAATCTTTTCTCGAAATTCATTTGCCAAGTTTAATAATGTTCAATAATATAACCTTATTAGGAATACAATTATCCACGGAGGAGTCAATTCTCTTTCTAAATGATTAAGAAAGGTACACTCTATCCTTCATAGGAAATAAATTATAAATTCAATAGCATTATCAGTCTAATAGTATTGGCAGGATCACATGTACAACACGTAAGACATGCTAGTGGGTCCTAGACTACCTGGACATGGCATAATAGTAGCTATGCACGGACTCCCATCACCTCGTGTGTACATAGCCCCCGCAGATAGTAGCACACTTAATTAGTTCCCCTAGGGGGACAATTCACCCTCACAAAGTTAGAAGCAGGCTTACCTCGCTCCGAAATTCCTTAACCTGCTTCCAAGCCCTTCCGACGACTCCAATGGATGCATAACGCCCCGAAACTACCAAATAACGGGCAAAGCAATGAAAATTCATTCTAATACTCGTAACCAATTAAAATTATATACTTTCCCAACTCCGTTTAGTGAATTGACCAAAATGCCCCTGGGCCCACATGCCCGGATTCCGAATTTTCTCGAAGATATATCCTACCCATGGACATAGTAACTCAAATATACAATTTACTCTAAATTCAATGCTCAAATTCGTGGTAGAAATCCAAAATAAAATTTCTAGGTTTTCTTCCAAAAATCCCATTTCCCTACTAATTTCCATGTTCAAATTCATGTATAATCCTTGTATCTCACTCAAAAATGGGAGGAATTTACTTACCTTGTAATTCATGATGAAGATCCCCCTTTGAAGCCTTCCAAAATCGCCCACACCAAGTGAAAAATGAAGAAATGGCCAAGAAATCCCGGTTTTAAAACATTCTGCCAAGGCCTATTTTTGCACCTGCGATCCCAATCTCGCACCTGCGCTTCCGCAGGTGCGCCCAAACTTCCGCACCTGCGACTTCCTCACCCCCAGCCAAACTTCGCACCTGCGCCCCGTTGTTTGCATCTGCGCCTTCGCAGATGCAAAAATTACATCGCACCTCCACTCCCAGCCAAGCCATCAAACTCTCGCACCTGCGGTGCCAAAGCCGCACCTGCGTCTCCGCACTTGTGGCCCAAGCCTCGCATGTGCGGTCACACCAGATGACAGCAGTTTCAGCCCCTCTTCAAACTACAAACTTTATTCGTTAACCAGCTGGAATCCACCCGAGGCCCCCGGGACCCCGTCCAATTTCACCAACCCGTTGCAAAGCACAATGCGGACTTGCTCGAGGCCTCAAATCACCTCAAACAACACCGAAATCATGAATCGCACTTTAAGAACTTGAAATTCCAAAGTTCCACATCCGATGCCGAAACTTATCAAATCACGTCCGATTGACCCCAAATATTGCACACAAGTCATATTTGACATTACAGACCTGCTCCAACTTCTAGAATCGCACTTTGACCTCGACATCAAAATTTCAACTTCCGGTCTGATTTCTCAAAAACCTTCAAATTTCTATCTTTAGCCAAATGACTTCAAAATAACCTACGGACATCCGAATTCACTTCTGATCGTGCTCCCAAATACAGAATCACCATACAGATCCATTCCCAGGCTCGGAATCCCAAACAAACATCAATATCACTGAAATGCGCTTCTAAGCAAACTTAGGAAATTCTTCTAAAATGCTATTTTCCATAACACGCGCCGAAACGCTCCCGGGTTATCCAAAACCCTTTCCGGACATACTCCCAAGTCCGAAATCATCATACGAACCTGCAGGAACCTTCAAATCTTGATTCGGAGGTCGTTTACTTAAAATTCCAATCTTAGTCAATTTCTCCAACTTAGGCTTCTGGAATGAGAATTTTCTTTTCAATTTGACTCCGAACTTCCCGAAATTCAACTCCGACCATGCCTAAAAGTCATAATACCTGAAATGGAGCTGCTCATGACTTCAAACTGCTGAACGACGTGCTAGAGCTCAAAACGACCGATCGGGTCGTTACAATCTTAGTCTGATGAATCTTTCTCCTAAGATAATAAAAAACCTAGTCTGATGAATCTTTATCCTAGGATAAATGTCTTAGTCTGATGAATCTTTCTCCTAAGATAAAGAAAACCTAGTCCGATGAATCTTTCTCCTAAGATACAAAAAACATGATAGAGGACCTTTTCTGATGAACTTTCTCCTAGGATCGAAATCTTAGTCTGACGAATCTTTCTCCTAAGATACAAAAAAAAGAGACCTAGTCTGATGAATTTTCTCCTAGGATCAACGTCCTAGTCTAATGAATATTTCACCTAAGATAGAAAACCTAGTCTGATGAACTTTCTCCTAGAATAAAAATCTTAGTCTGATGAATCTTTCTCCTAAGATACAAAAAGAAGAGACCTAGTCTGATGAACTTTCTCCTAGAATAAAAATCTTAGTCTGATGAATCTTTCTCCTAAGATACCAAAACACAAAAGAAAAAAGAAAAAAACCTAGTCTGATGAACTTTCTCCTAGGATCAAAATCTTAGTCTGATGAATCTTTCTCCTAAGATACCAAAACACAAAAGAAAAAAGAAAAAAACCTAGTCTGATGAACTTTCTCCTATGATAGAAATCTTAGTCTGATGAATCTTTCTCCTAAGATACCAAAAAAAATTAAAAAAAAACCTAGTCTGATGATTTTTCTCCTAGGATAATTTTTTTTTTAAAAAAGAAGAAGTTTTGTTTTAAAAAAAAGGAGAAAAAATAGTTTATTTATGTCGTCAGAAAATAAGCGTTGGGGAAATTTGTTTAAAAGAATGATTTTCTCAAAAACGAAAATTTGAAATTGATTTTCTCAAAAAAAAAAGAAAAAATAAATCCTTCTTGATTCATTTTAGCATAGGTACACAATTAAGTAGTCTCATTTTCCAACATAGGGTCTCCATTCCCTAGTTGATATTAATTTTAGACATAAGGTCTCCACTCCCTAGTCGCTTTTCCACAATAGTCTCTCCACTCCCTAGTTGATTTTAGACATAGGGTTTTCACTCCCTAGTCGCTTTTCCAACATAGGGTCTCCATTCCCTAGTTGATTTTATTTTTAGACATAGGGTCTCCACTCCTTAGTCGCTTTTCCAACATAGGTTCTCTAGGCCCTAGTTGATTTCATTTTAGACATAGGATCTCCACTCCTTGTCTTATTTTCCAACATAGGGCCTCCAATACCTAGTTGATTTTATTTTAAACATAGGGTCTCCACTCCCTAGGCTTCTTTTCCAACATAGGGTATTCACTCCCTAGTTGATTTGATCTTAAATGCAGGGTACACCACTCCCTGATATCTTTGCCAATATAGAGTAATTTCCTGGCCACATTNATAAAAAAAAATTTTTTTTGATATAAATAATATTTTTTAAAAAAAAAAAAAAAGAAAGGAAAAAAAAAGAAAAAAAAAAAAAAAAAAAAAAAAGAAGGGAATCATCATGTTACTTTCGGGGTACACTATTCCCGACCTTTTATTGCTTTCAATAATGAAGTAGTTTAGAGTTTTTGCTACAAATAACTCACGAAATTTTCCTAGTGAAAACTAGGGCGGAAAAATTTCGTTTGTTCGTTTGTTTTGGTGCCTGAGAAGGTTATACCTCGAGGCACAAGGTTCGAGGTGACCAAAAAGAAGAAGTCTCAATCCAAAGAAGAGAAAAAAAAAAAAAGAAGAGAGAAGTGAATCCAAAATGCAGAAGCAGAGACAAGATGTGGATTTCTCAAGACAGGACTGAAGTCACGAGCTTTTCATGTCTCGTGATTCGTATGGCTAAAGAAGAACAAACTAGCACCTTCAGCTAAAAAGCATCAAGGTTCAAATCAAAAGTCTCCATGAAGCACCATTCAAGACTCAAGATCAAACTTCAGAAGATTTATAGATAGGAATCTTGTAACTCATATCTAATAGGATTAGTTAGTCTTTTTCATTTTTGATTTTAATATAATACCAGGAGGACCGGAACCTCGACGGAACGGAACCTCGCTCGACTCTCAAACCCATCACTCTATAATTCTTGAACTACATGCGCCCTGATTCTCTTATAACCCGGGATATGTAGGCTGTCCAAAACAAGGACTCGGTTAACATCCTCCTTTCTTTTAGTTTTCTACTCTTTTAAATAAAGGTCGGGTCAAAACATGTCTTGTTGTTCTTTGATCCTCCCCGAGATCTTACACAGTTTAGCGTTTAAATATTTAGTTTAGGTCTAATATCGTTATTTTAACTAGTTTTGACCTTTTTACTTTATTTTGTCCCAATAAATAAAAATCACAAATATATATTTTTTTATTTAGCTAATTGATATTTTATCTAGTTATTTTCAGTTTATCTACCTTTCATAAAAGTCGAAAAATACAAAAAAAATATAGTTCCACTTTGTTTTAAAAAATATTAGTATTTTGATAGGAATATTATTTTTGTGATGATTTGAACCTAATCCTAATTTTATTTTTTGTATGATATTTGAAAATACCAAAAATAGTTTCATATTTTACAAATAATTAAGTTTAATTAATTAGATTGATTTTTACATTATGTAGTATATTTACCTTATATTAAAAAAGATTTAGCTAAAGTTAAGACATTTTTTAGCCCAATTTTAAGGCCCAAAGCTGAAGCCCATCTATCTTCAACCTTAAGACCTAACCCTAATTCCCTCTATATAAAGTGGACCTAAGACCTAAATAGATATACATTACACATTACAGATTACACATAAACAAAACCCTAGGAAGAACACTTAAAACAACTGATTCTTCTTCACCATTACACCCAGAGAGCCGCAACACACACACAAAGTCATCGTTGACTCCTCCATTAGAACAACTTGAAAACTCTATCTTCACAGCCATGTAGAAGCTCCAAGACCTCAACCACCCTTCCTCACCCCTTAAATTCTTCAACATCCCGTCTCCTTCACACAAAAAAATCAGTCACCGCCGCTTCTCTCAACCCAATCTCCGGCGCAACAGTCACCCCATCTCCGGCCATTTCTCTAGCTGAAAACTTACACGAAAAAGTCATTGTTTTCAGCTTCAAAATCTTTCATTGAAGCCCTTTGCTCGAAGTCGAGGTCGCCGGAGAATATTCAGTTCGAAGTACTGTTCGTCATCTCCTTCTCCGACGACCGTTGCTAATCCAACCGGCCCCGTTCTTGTCAGTGTCCACTTGTTCGTTTATCCTTTTCACACATCTGAAAATACTGTGCTTTCAGATCTGGCCGGATTTTAAATTTTTTGGCAATTTCCATTAAAACCGGTGGAGTTTCATTTTGGTCGAGTTTTTCCCATTCGAGGCTACCGGCGAGTTCGGGCTTGTTGTTTGAAGTTACTGTTGGCATTTGTCCGGAAGAAAGGTAAACACATAAAATCGTTGTTGCATTTGAATGTCTTTAATGAAAATGATCACTAAATTGTTCTGTTCAAGTTTTGTGGTAAAGATGTTTCATTAGTGATGTATCTAATTTTTGCTGTTGAAGTCCTAACTCATATATATTAATGTGAACTTTAAGATTCACCATTTGTTTATTTGGTTGGCAGACAAAGTTATTTTACTTCAAGGTTTAACTAAAATGTTTAGAGGATCAACTAAAAATTGTAGTTAAGCTCAATTTCTGTTGCGCTGTTGTGCGAACGGGACTAAAGTTTGTGAAATACTTTTATGAGTTGTGGGATTTGAGTAATTAAAAAATGAAGGAATTTTGTATAGTAAATATGTTTGCTGAAACAGCTAAAATAAATCATATGCCCACATTTCAATATATCCAAAATATATGGCCTCGCCATAATCTCAAAGTTTAGGAAGACTAATGAAATCATCGTGGCTATGGGTACGGTTCCCGTGGCATGGTCACGATACATAAGTCCCATCTGGGTGTGCATTTCATGTGACCGTACCCTAACTTCTAACAATAATAATAAAATAAACATGTTGTAGAATCATGGCTACGGTTCTCGTGGCTTGATTCGCAATGTGCACAAAACAAATGCGTGCATGTCATCGTGACTTGTTTCAGAATTATCCATAAATTTTAAAAGTGACTAAAAAGTAAAAAGGCTAAAATGCACAATAGGTTTTAAATATGTAAGTAATCAGATAATTATGCTAAAGATCAATAGTTAAGTGACCGTTCTAGAACCACGGAATTTGGGAGTGCCGAACACCTTCTCCCGTGTTAACATAATTCCTTACCTGGATTTCTGGTTCGCAGACATTTTTTTTAAACAGAGTCAAAATCTCCTCGATTTGGGATTTTAATAAAATAAATGGTGTCCGGGAACACCATAAAAAATTCGGGTGGCGACTCTGAAATCAATAAATCCCAAATTCGATGCATGTTACTTAAATTGGAAAACTCCCTTATCCCACTCACACCAGGGTAAAAAGGAGGTGTGACAACAGTATTTTGGGTTTGAATCTATATTTTATTTTGTTTCTGCTCTGAAGAATTAGGGTAATATTTAAATATTGTCATGATAGAAATCAAATTGGCTAAGAGTGCAGGCTTGCCTAGTTTCACGATAAGTACCATCACGACCGGGTTGGTTTTGGGGTCGTGACATGTTGGTATTAGAACCAAGGTTATATTGGTCTCACGAGTCATGAGCAGTTTTAGTAGAGTCTTGAGGATCGGTACAGAGACGTCTGTACTTATCTTCGAGAGGATGCAGAAACCTTAGGAAAAATCTCCCATTCTTGAATTCTTGTCGTGCAAATCCATTTATTCTGCAAAAAGCGTAACTCTTTGAATTCCTTCCATGTATTCGAATACGCGCGTGAGCGCTCTGTATCTGTTATGCATCGACAGCTTGTGATTCCCATATATGAGTTGCGATATTTATTTTAGCAAGTTGATAATGGGCCAGTATGGAGGACTTGATGCCGGGTTTTGTCTGTAGATTGAGCGCTGAGATTTTGATTGTGTTAGCACATACATTTTGGGACTTATATGTCCGTTGTGTCCCTATTGGCGGGATTTTGTGGCTGGATGACTAGGTGGTGAGTGTGATTTTATGGTGAGATGTGTTCAGATTGTTTGATTTCAATAAAAAGAATTGGATTGAGATGTAGCTAGAACTATAGAGTGTTTGACTTCTGTCTTGAGTTGGCATATGGCCACGATTTTGGAATGGTATAGAGAGATATCAATTTGAGGCTAAGCTGGCCAGGTTACCTCCTGCGGGGTGTCCTGAGGTTGTGTGATCTTCATGTTATTTTGTAACAAGTTCTATTTTTCCAGAAAATGATATATGTTGAAATTTGAGTTTAGATCTCTTGGGGAAGTTGGCATGACTGTTAAAATGGTGAATACAAGATTTGTTGACGGTTGAGATATTAGATGGTTTGTGTTATATGAGATTTCGAAGGATTTAGTTGAATCTCATTGTAGTATTGTTGCGGTGATAGCGTATGGGCATTGTGAGTTATTGTTTGTTTTGATCTATGGCTTTGAGCCAGTTGTGGGAGTCTGCTAGTGATTAGTTGGTTGCCCGATTATGTGTTCTATTGGTTTCTGTTGGGGTCTATTGATGGATCAATTATGACCTGCAGAGATGGAGTTTGAGAATGACTCGAGTGATGGAAATGTCAAGATACAGGTTGTATTATATTCTAGGGGGTATGAGTCTTATTGCATGATTGATTTGTTATTTGTAAAGGAAGTATTGTGTGTAAATTAGGAATTTTCTTGGTTTCTTAGGGGTGTGGGTTACTCCCTTGGGTGTTGGTGTGTTAGTGGAGTACAGGTTGTTCGATCTGCTTGATCAGTTTAATTGAGAATTTCATAGAGTGGGTGACTCTCGAGAATGGTTCTGGTGGATTCAGGGTTTATATATCATTGTGGATTCTACTTTCATGCATCATGAAAGGGAAGGATAGTTCGCGAATGTATATTTAGAGTAAGTATTTACGATGTAGTACTTTGGGGTGCTTAAGAGATATTCAGCAGTTTATAAGCCTTAGGGCGAAAAGGTTCGGTGCTAGGGTCTCGCATGGTGATTTCTGGTTGAGGATTTTGATACTATGGCAAGGAAAAAGAACGAATAGGAAGGTTCTGAATTCGTAGGTAGCATGGGAAACCTCAGATGATCAGATAGATGGTGTTACATTTAGATATGGATCGATGAAGATATAAGTTTCAGAATAGGCACGATGTTTTGATTTATGCATACTTCGTTGGTGTGGCGGTACTCTCCTTATTGGTCGGCTGCGGGCATTCAAATTTTGCCTTGTAACACATACGGATTGTTGAGGTATCCCTCATGGTATGATCGGGTATTGGGGAAGTATAAACATTAGGCGACGGAGTTGAGATCGAATATGGTGATTTGTGTGCTCTGGGGGTTTTTGAGCCCAGGAACTCAAATGAGTAGATGATTTCATAGTTGAGGGTTGTAGAGACGTAGCCAATGTTAGCCAGGGGTTAGTGTGTGTTGTGATTCAGTCATTGTGGACCTTCGGAAGGTCATTTGTCTATTGTGTGTAAACACGTTCGTTTGGGGTTCCTTAGTAGGCCCAGTGGGGGTAGGTGTGGCACCGAGTCGGATTGATTGGCTTTATAGTGCTATTGTGAGGGGCATGCCAGTTAGTGGTTGTTGGGCTTATCTGTGTTCTAGGATGATTGAACTTAGTTGAACCCTTGAGCACTCAAAACAACATCAAGATACCAAATTAACCCGAAATTCAAGCCTAAGGATTTCTGAACTTCCAAAATTTGACAACGATGTCGAAACCAACCAAACCACGTCTGAATGACCTAAAATTTTGCACACACATCACAAACGACACTACGAACCTATTCCAACATCCGAAATTCCACTCCGACCCTGATAGCTAATTTTACACTGCCTGCCGGAAATCGCCAAACATCCAATTTCGCTAATTCAAGCCTAATTCTACCACAGACGTCCGAATAACATTCTGAACACGCTCTTAAGTCCCAAATCACCTAACAAAGCTATTCGAACCATAAAACCCAAATTGCGAGATCATTTACCTATAAGTCAACTTCAGGTTGATTTTTTTCCCACTAAATAACCAAACTTAAGAGACTAAGTGTCTCATTTCTCTCCACAATCACTCCGAACCCGAGCAACCAACCCAACACAACACAAAAGAGATAAACCACCCAAAATGAAGCAAAAATGGGGTAAACAGGGAAAAAACTCTCGGAACGACCGATCGGGTCGTTACATTCTCCCCCCACTTGAACATACGTTCGTCGTTGAACGTGCCCAAAGTTGTTCCAAAAACCATCAAATCTCGAATAACCTTACCACACGCTTACTGGGGGTGATCCCATGTCACCCTGTCCCGCATAGATCTGATAACACAACACATCTGAGATTTCATCATCCAACCTAACCCATAAGACTTAGATCCAATTTCCACATCCGAATTTTTCTATAAGATCAAAATCACGCATCCACACACTGTATAAGTCTGAACAAGTTGTATCTAACCATAGCCATAACTCAAAATGAAATCACTTGATGAGTCACATAACTCAAACACCCATAGCGATAATTTCTAATCACAACGACTGCTCAAGCAACCCAATGCCATTAATAACCCTATTATCAAAAAGAGACATGTTCTAACACCTTCTTATACTGCCAATGATGAAAGAAACACACATAAATCCATAACCATTCATCGGATCAACAAGTGGTAGAACTCCCTCTCTTCGACAAGAAATATAGCAAAATTTATAAGTCGATCAGCGTCAATATCCTCCCAAATATGCCGCAACCAGATCCGATAACACCAATTCTAGGTTCGATGACCTCATCTTATCCAACACAACCACTCTAGTAACATGAAACATCAATACCGCTTAAAGCCATGACCCGTGCAGTACGTGTACTACTAGACAACATCCCAAATGTACCTAAACAAGAAAAATGACATCAAACAAGAGAACCGTTCTGCAATATCAACGGGTTTAACCAAAACGCAATGTTAAGAACTCCTCACACTCCGCAGAACCAAAACACACGAATCCAATACACAAGGATCATAACTCGGCATAACATTACCGCAATGCGTGACTCTATCCAAACGGTGGTCCACATTATATATTTCGGTCTGCCTTGCTCAAAATCAACAATCATGTGAAACCCGACATTAAGTACTCAAAGTGCATTGCCATAACCATGGAGAATCGAACGATTTCATGCCACACAAACCCGAAAGAACATAACCAACGTGTCTCAATCCTGCAATACCCAATTACTTACCTTGCTCAGATCCGGCTACAAGACCACAATAGAACCACACCATGTGTTCCTAAAACCAACGAATCGCAGCTCTCCGTAGTAGGAAAAAGTACTCATAAATCATCCTAGAAAACTGATAAGCCCAACAATCACTAACCTGCATGCCCCTCACAATAGCACTACGGAGCCAATAAATCTTACTCGGTGCAAAACACCTACCCCCACTGGGCCTACTAAGGAACCCCAAACTAATCCGGACATATACAATAGACAAATGACCCTCCGAAGGTCAATAATGACTGAATCATAATACACACTAACCCTTGGCTAACCTTGTCTACGTCTCTACAGCCCTCAACTATGAAATTATCTACTCATTCGAGTTCCCAGACTCAAAAACCCTCAGAGCACACAAATCACCATATTCGATCTCAACTCTGTCGCCTGAATGTCTAATACTTCCCCAATACTCGATCATGCCACGAAGGATACCCCTACAATCCGTATGTGTTACAAGGCCAAATTTGAATGTCCGCAGCCGACCAAGAAGGAGAGTACCGCCACACCAACGAAGTATCCATAAATAAAAACACCGTACCTCTTCAGAAACATATATCTTCATCGAGCCATATATAAAAGTAACATCATCCATCCAATCATCTGAGATCGCCCATGCTAGATACGGATTCAGAACCATCCTATTCATTCTTTCTCCTTGCCATAGTACCAAAATCCTCAACCAGAAGTCACCACGCGAGACCCTAGCACTGAACCACATCGCCAAAAGGCTCATAAACCACTGAATATCTCTTAAGAACCCCAAAGTACTACATCTCAAATACTTACTCTAAAGATACTTTCGATGAATTCGAACTATCCTTCCCTTTCATGATGCATGAAAGTAGAATCCACAATGATATATAAACCTTGAATCTACCAGAACCATTCTCGAGAGTCACCCACTCTACGTAATTCTCTATTAAACTGATCAAGCAGATCGAATAACCTGTACCCCATTAACACACCAACACCTAAGAGAGTAACCCACACCCCTAAGAAACCAAGCAAATTCCTACTTCACGCACACTACCTCCTTTACAAATAACAACTCAATCATGCAATAAGACCCATATCCCCATAGAGTATAAAACAACTTGTATCTTGAAATTTTCATTACTCGAGTCATTCTCAAACTTCACCGTTGCAGGTCATTACTGATCCACTAGTATACCCCAACTGAAACCAATACAACACATAATGGGGCAACCAACTAATTACTAGAAGACTCCCCCACTTAGCTCAAAGCCATAGATCAAAACAAACAAAAACTCAAAATGCCCATGTGCTATCACTCACTGCCACAATACCGCAGTGAGATTTAACTAAATCATTCGAAAGCTCATATAATACAAACCATCTAATAACTCAACCGTCTACAAATCTTGTATTCACCATTGTAACAGTCATGCCAACTTTCGCAAGCGATCTAAACTCAAATTGCAACATATATCATTTTCTGGAAAAGAGAACTTGTTACAAATCAACATGAAGATCACACAACCTCATGACACCTTGCAGGAGGTAACCCCGCCTGCTTAGCCTCAAACTGATATCTCTCTATACCTTTCAAAAATCGTGGCCATATGCCAACTCAAGACAGAAATCAAAAACTCTATAGTTCTTGCTACATCTCCAGCCAATTCTTTTTATTGAAATCAAAAAATTTGAACACATCTCACAATCAAATCACACCCACCACATAGTCATCCAGCCACAAAATCCCGCCAATAGGGACACAACAGACGTATAAGTCCCAAAATGCACGTGCTAACACAATCAAAATCTCAGTACTCAAGCCATAGACAAAACCCGGCCTCAAGTCCTCCAAATTGGCCCATTATCAACTTGCTAAAATCAATATCGCAACTCATATATGGGAATCACAAGTCGTCGATGCCGAACAGATACAGAGTGCTCACGCGTGCATTCGAATACATGAAAGGAATTCAAAGAGTTACGCTTTTTGCCGAATAAATGGATTCACACGACAAGAATTCAAGAATGGGAGATTTTTCCTAAGGGTTCCGCATCCCCTCAAAGATAAGTACGGAAATCTCCGTACCGATCCGCAAGACTCTACTAAACCTGCTCATGACTCGTGAGACCGGTGTATCCTTGGCTCTGATACCAACTTGTCACGACCCCAAAACCAACCCGGTCGTGATGACGCTTATTGTGAAACTAGGCAAGCCTGCACTCTTAACCAATTCGATTTATATCATGACAATATTTAAATATTACATTATTTCATCAGAGGAGAACCGAAATAAAAGATAGATTGAAACCCAAAATACTGTAAAAAAAAAATAAATCCCAAAATCTTGTGTCACTGAGTCATGAGCCAATACTACAATTGTTCCCAAAATTTAGCAATACAACTTTGTCTGTAAATAATCAATAAAAATACACAAGGAAGATATAGAAAGAGATAGGC
This sequence comes from Nicotiana paniculata, assembly GCA_005239505.1. Lineage (NCBI taxonomy): Eukaryota > Viridiplantae > Streptophyta > Magnoliopsida > Solanales > Solanaceae > Nicotiana > Nicotiana paniculata. The sequence continues at coordinate 16,851 of ML337903.1, read as the reverse complement.
GGGTCTGCGATCGCCAAGCAGCTACCTCGTCCTCTCCGAAAATGATCCGTAGCCAAAATGATCAACTTACACTACCATGGCAAGAGATACCTAAAACGTGAGTACACCAACTCACTAAGTAACAAGCCCAAATTGTTGGCTGAGAGGTAGTCACAGACTAAACCTCCACATTTACAACATAACCAATGTACATAAATTTAGGCAGGTTTTCAGTTACTTAGACAGCTCAAGGTGATAAGACAAGTAGATGCCAATGCATCAACAATATGAAATGTAAAATGCGCTCCCACTTTCAAATACTCGTCCGCTCAGTACTGTGTATGGATCGCATGGACCAGGGAAGATCCATCCCAGATTATATACACATCAGATAGAAGTCACTCAGTACTAAGGAAGGCTAATCCAGCCCTATGGAGGATATCCATCACTAGATAATGATACATATCACAACCACTCGGTACTGTATATAGCTCGACGACGTAAGGAAGATCCATCCCAGAATACGTATACACATCACTGACATCAATCGTTCGGTACCGGGGAAAAACAAGCCTATCCAGCCTTATGGAGAAAATCCATCTCCGAACATAAACACTTCAGACAAGATCCATGTTCAGGGAAGATCCATTCGTCAATATCACTTCGGACAAGATCCATGTCCAGGGAAGATCCATCCCTCAAATATCACTTCGGAAAATATCCATGTCTAGGGAAGATCCATCCTTCAAATATCACTGCGCTCACTGGGGGTGTGTTACAGACTCCAGAGGGGCTCCTACAGCCTAAGCACTATCATACGCCAGATCCAGGCATAATCAATAAAACATTTTGCGGCGTGTGGCCCGATCCCACAACTGTCACTCAATATTAGGCCCTCGGCCTCACTCAGTTATCACTCTACAGTCTCGCTCACATGGGCTCACAATGCATGAACTAGCGCGAGTCAATGATATAATGTGTAAAACAATAATTACCAAGACTGAGACATGATATGATATGCAATGACAGGACAGAGTACATAATGTCAATGAAACACATGTGATGACAACAACAAATGACGAGTCTCAATAATGTCAAAGTGAAGCCTTAACATAATATGTAGCATGATTTCTAGCATGGTTTGCATTAAGACGATCGCTCGGGTCTCAACAGGATGGCGTAAAGCCTTAACATAATATCTAGCATGATTTCAAAGATGTTTACTTTAATCACATAACTAGAAGCACAAATATCAACAAGAAAGAACAACTAAACGGTGCCATGGAATGAACCAGGTCACCAGTCTCACGGTGCACGCCCGCACGCTCGTCACTTGGCATGTGCGTCACCAAATTCTAATCACATAACATTTAGTTCGAGGTTTTGAACCCTCAGAACCAATTTTGGAAGCGTGGCTTACCTCAATCAAGCCAAAACTCTACTCCACAATGCCCTTGCCGCTATCTAACCAATATAAGTATTATATCATTAATATATGCTAAAGGAATGAATCCCATATCAAAATAATCAAATTACATCACAATTCCCGAAATTGGTCAAACCCGACCCCTGGGCCCACGTCTCAGTATCCGAATAAAATTGCAAAACTAAAATCCTTATACACTGATGAGTCCATATATACCAAATACATCAAAACCCGATGACAAATGACCCCTCTAACCCCCAAAATCAAACCTTCAAATTTCCAAGCCCTAACCCCTCAATTTTTACCATTAAATCCCACAAATTTCATGCTAATTAACTAAAAATCACCATAGAATCGAGTATTAGGTTCAAAAACATTACCTCAATGTGTTTCCCCTTGAATCCCTCTTTAAAATCCTCAAAAGCTCCTAACCTGTCTTAAAAAGGTGGAATATAAGAAAATTCGCGAAGGGGACCTTATATACATTCTGCCGAGCAAAACCGCATCCACGGTCCATTCTTCGCACATGCGACCACCGCATCTACGGAAATAATCCGCATATGTGGAAATTACTTACCCAGCTCGCTCCGCATCTGCGGTCACCACTTCGCAACTGGGGGCTCGCAGGTGCGCTCACTCGCCCGCTTTCTACAACAAATCCCCTAAGCATCCAACTCCGCATTGCGACTCACATACCGCACCTGTGAGCTCCGCATCTGCGATCTCCATTTCGCAGGTGCGGAAACCCAGAACCAGCAGCACCAGCTGAAATCTCTCAAGTCCAACTTTCCGATGACCACCCAAAATCATCTCGAGCCCTTCGGGGCCTCAAAAAAAAATACCCACATGTCATATATCATTGGTTTGCACAATTATTGGCTAATTTTGGGGCGTTGTTCATCAATTTGAGTCATCGGAAGGGCTTGGAAGCCGGTTATGGAACTTCAGAGCGAGGTAAGTCTCCTTTATAATCTTGTAAAAGGGAATTGTCCCCATAGGTGAAATAATATATTCTACTATTTGTGGGGCTACATACGCATGAGGTGGCGGGAGTTCGTGCGCAGCTACTATTATGCTTATACCCGGATAGTCTAGGACCCAAAAGCATGCTTTACTTGCCATACTTGTAGTTTTATTTATAAATTTAAAATTCTTAAATCATATCGAATTTGGAAAATGAATTTCTCAAAATATTAAACACCATCCTCTTGAACATTAAAAGAGAAATTGTCATTTCCTTGGGTAATTGTTTTCACGATAAAGTCTGAATTTACTGTATGACTGTGTTATCTATCGGTACCTGCGTAGCATGTATGATTCGCAAGCGGGGTAACTCTAATATTTATATTTGACCGCGTCGCATGTATGATTCGCGAGCAAGGTAATAGATGCATCTATGGTTCACGCCGTTCGATCCTCCGGCAGTGCATAATTTAAATATTGTTGGATCGGGCTGTACGACCTCGGCATTATTTGCACATTCTAGTTGCTTGGTACTTTCTATGATTTGAACTGCTTAAATGCCTTGAAATATAAATTGTTAACTGAAATGACGAAAACTGAAATTATATTTATGAAAGAAGTTGTCACTTCCTATTGTTATCTGTTATTTAATCATGACATCCATGCTTAGAGTCACACTTAATTATATTATTTTCACCCTAGCAAGTGTTAAGTCGACCCCTCGTCACTACCTCTTCGGGGTTAGGCGGGAAACTTACTGGGTACGCGTTGTTTTCGTACTCATACTACACTTGTTGTAAATTTTGATGTATATGTACATGTTTGGATTATGGCCTTGTGGGTGCAGCGACGTGGTTGATACGGGGACTTATGTGATCTGCATCTTATGAGTCGATCCGAAGCCAGTAGAGTCTCCTTCCGAGTACTTGTATCTTCCTTTCTGTCAAAATTTATATTCCGGACAGTTGTTGTATTTTATTTTACTCTCTCGTAAAAGCTCATGCACTTGTGACACCGGGTTCTGCGATGATTATGGTATGTTTAGTACTGAAATTTGAAAATGTTAATATTATTCCTTAACGTTTGTTTGTTACTAGTTAAATTGAAGGAGCTTTATATGTTCAGAAGCACTAAAATGAGAAATTTAATTTACTATTTAGTGTTGGCTTGCCTGACAGTGGTGTCCGGCGCCATCATGACCTTTTATGGGATATTGGGTCGTGACAAATATATTCCTCTTTATGACTCGCTTCTCGTGCCAACTAATGATCTGAATTCCTCACTAGTATGTCACAAAACATGTGCCCGCACCAACAAAGAAAAGAGAGACATCAGTATGCACACTAAAATATGAATCTAAATATTTATATAATTCAGGGGGAATGGGACATGATATGGCACTATTCACAAGTCAGGATTTCAGTTTATCTTTTTTCTTCATTTTTTGCATTTTTCCTCATATTTTCCCAATTAGGTGCTATGGAAAAAAGCCTGGAAAAGCACGCCTTTACACCAACAAAAATAGAAACTGAAAAGTCACGTCTACACTTTAATTTCACTAATTTCCCTTCCTCTCTTACCCTTACCTTTTTCTGCAAATGAAGGGTTTATCCCCATATCATTCCCCTGTTGAAGAATCTATCATTTCTTATTTTTCATCAGCCCTAACTTAATCTTTCTTTGTCTTCCTTTTTCAGCAAATATGACATATGATTAAATGTATGTTGTGTCTTGTGTTCTCTTTCATGCTCTTTATAATGCTTTTCGATTTATTTTTGTCACGACCCTAATTTTCTACCTTAGGATGACGTGATAACAGTTAGTCTTTAAGACTAGGTAAGCCTGACATTTAATAATAACATAACAAGAATAACCAACTAAGATACTAAACTAAAACAAATAACTCTTATAAACTTCAAAAATAGGACCTCACCAATATATTCTCAAAATCGGTGGAACTGATCCATAAGATCTACAAAATAATATAAAATGTCTACTACACCACCTTCTGAATAACAAAACAACAAAATGAAAATACAGTGGAAGGTGATTCCGAGACCTGCTGTCGCCGAGCAATTATACCTTGAAGTCTGCGAAAGGCAGCTAACAATTCAATCACTAACGTCCAGCACAGACAGACGTACCAGGATCTGCACAAAAGGTGTGCAGAAGCGTAGTATGAGTATACCACAACGGTACCCAGTATATATCAAGCCTATCTTCAATAGAGTAGTGACGAGGCCCGGTCAAGACACCTACTAGGGCATGATAAACAAAACAAAATATAATAACGGGAAGTAATGGGTAATAGAGAAATGAATGATAACGAAACAACTTAATAACGTAAACAAATGATAGAATTGTAAGCAAGTTAACAAGAAGGATGCAAATAATGAGAGCCTCAAATATTCAAATATGGAGAAAAACTTCTATGACAAGGAACATAAAAGCAACAAGAACGGTTCAACCAATAACTCTTTTAAAAATGAAGTGCACAACAATAATTACAATCAAGGTACCGCCTCATATTCACATTTCAAAATTTTGATGAAATCTTTCATTATATCACTGCGGGAGCTATACTTTTTGTTTTGAAAATCATTTATTCCGAAGTAGTTATGCGTGTTTTAGCCCACCTTATCACACCGTGTGTCTTCACATAGCTCCCCTACTACCAACACGCGTATCAATCCTACCTTATCTCACCGTATGTGTATCAACCCTTAGCCTTATACCAGTGCATCTGTATCAATATCACAACACGTATCACAAGTGTCCATATGCCACAACTTGCGAGAAAAATCAACAATATCAATGTTTTCACAACAAATAGCTGATGGATCAACCACAATGTGCAAGAATCTCAACAATAATGAAATGAAATTGGATTGATTAAAAAGAAAGATATCTCACCAAAACAATTTCACCTCAATGTGATAACGACTTTCTCAACTTTAACACCAATAACTCAACAATAAGATATTTCACGAAATAACAACTTCAATTACAAGTAATTCAACAATTAAAGATGTAATGAAGTAATAAGGAAGGAAATAACTTCAACTAAGCATAAAAGAGCAAGACAACACATAAGCGGTAGAACAAGTGTTAACAATGTATAATAAAGCATGTAAGGGTAGATTAACACATGTAAGAGTAATTAACAATGAGGGATATAATATTTCAGTTAAAGGCATGAAAAGAGTATAAATAAAATAAACCAGTCAAATAACACATATAACTTGTGTACCCACTTGTCATCTTGCGTACACGGCTTTCACATTCACAAGTAGCACAATCAATCCCAAATCCGAAGGGGTAGTTCCCTCACACAAAGTTAGGAAAGATAGTCACCTCAACTAGGATTTCCCCCTAAAATTTGCCTCCACACGGCTCAAATCTAACCAAAATTAACTTAATATCAACAAACAATTCAAGTGAAAACAATTACAATGGATAAAGCTATGATCTTTACAGTTTTCTTAAAAAGTGAACAAAAATCAACCTCGGGCTCGCCCAGTCAAAATCCGGGGTTTAATGGTAGATTCAGACTATCCCAAGAGTCCATATACATTTTTTGTTTTCATATCCGAGTCCATATCGACTCTCAAAACTCAAACTCTCGTATTTCAAAAACTTGACAAATTTCCCAATTTTTCCTCTTTAATTCACATAAATTTGATGTTAAATCTAAGATATAGTCATTAAATGTAGTTGGAAATTGATTAGAATAACTTACCCAATATTTTTCGATGAAAATCCCCTCTTCAAATCTTCCACAACCCAAAATTTAGTCGTGATGTAACCTAACCACATCCGCTAGGTAAGTCAATTAACAATAATCCAATTCAAATGAGATTTAGTGAGAAAATTTGTAACAACCCGATCATTCATTCCGAGAGTTTTAGCCCCGTTTCCCTCGCTTCTGATTCATTATGTGTGGTTCAGATCTTTTATGTTGTGTTGGGTTGGTTTATGTAGAGTGATTTTGGAGAGAAATGAGACACTTTGTTTCTTGAGATGGGTAACTAGTTGGAAAAGTCAACCGGAAGTTGACTTATAGGTAAATGATCTTAGAACAGGGTTTTTATGGTTCAGATAGCTTCGTCACGTAATTTGGTACTTAGGAGCGTGTTCAGAATGTTATTCTGAGGTCTGTAGTAGGATTAGGCTTGAATTGGCGAAATTGGATTTTTGGTAATTTTCGGTCGGCAGTAGAAAATTAGCTATCGGGGTCAGAATGGAATTCCAGAAGTTGGAGTAGGTTTTTAATGTCATTTTTGATGTGTGTTCAAAGTTTCAGGTCATTCGGACGTGGTTTGGTTGGTTTCGACATCGTTGGCGAATTTGGGAAGTTTAGAAATCCTTAGGCTTGAATTTCGAGTTTATTTGGTGGTTCGATGTTTTTTTTAGTGTTCCGAGGGTTCAACTAAGTTTGGGTGATGTTATGGGATGTGTCGACATGTTTGGTTGAGATCTTGAGGGCCTCCAGTGTGTTTCGGAAGCTCAACGAGTTATTTTGGACGAGAAAGGTTGGTAGATTTTCTGGTGTTTGGTGCAGAAGATTTTGTTCTTTGCAATCGCGTAGAGGAGGTCGCGATCGCGATCGTGAAAACTTAATTGGGGTGGAGGTGAATTTGTTCTATGCGTTCGCAGAGTTTGGGTTGCAATCGCGTTCGCGTGTGAGGTAGTGCTTCACGAACGCGTGGCGAATGTCGCGTTCGTGTAGGGTATTCGAGCTGATGAGAAGCGGAGGCGATTGCTCTATGCGATCGTGTGAGGAAGGTTGCAATCGCGTAGTGTCGTGTAGCAGTGATTCGCGAATGCGTGGGATTTTACGCAATCACGTAAGGTTATTTAGGGGCAACACTAATTGTTCTTCGCAATCGCTATGAAGGAATAGCTGGGCAGGATGTTTAAAGTTCAAAACGAGGGTTTGAGTTCATAATTCATAATTTTCACTAGAGAGCTTGGGAGAGGGCGCTTTTAGAGAGGATTTTCAGAGGAGTAATTGGGGTAAGTGTTCTTCACTTAATTTTTGTTAAATTCCATGATTGTGTCTTGATTTTTGTCATCTAAATTGGGAGTTTGGGGTGAAAATTTGGAGAATAATGGAGGAAAATTGGAGAGTTTTTTTTGGGGAATTGAATGGCCATTTGATGTCGGATTTTGAGGAATTTGATATGGGTAGACTCGTGAGTGAACGAAGATTTATAGTTTTGTAATTTTGTCAGATTCCGAGATGTGGGCCCGGGGGTCGGGTTTGGCCAATTTCGGGATTTTTGGTGTAATTTGATTATTTTCGCATGGGTTTTGTTCCTTTAGCATATATTGATGTTATGAATCTGATTTTTAATAGATTCGGTACGCTTTGAGGCCAAGTCAAGCGACAAGGGTATTGCAGAGTACATTTTCATCCGGTTTGACGTAAGTAATGATTGTAAGTCTAGACCTGAGGGTATGAAACCCCGAAATTTTGTAATATTTTGATAAATTAGGTGAAGCACATGCTAGGTGACGCGTGTGTGGGCGCGCACCGGTAGGGATTGTGACTTGGTTCGTCCCGTGGCAACTACAGAGTTGTGTATTTGATAATTTTTATATGATTTCCATATATTTTAGAAATGATTCTGCTAACTCGGGCTGAATGCCATGTTTTGGGCCTTGTGTCGTACTGTTTGGACCCTCAGGAGTATTTTTCTACTGTCCTCACATTGTTTTTGATAGAAAATATATTGTCAGTCATGATTTATACATGTTTACTATTAAATCATGTTCATCATTCTATTTTAAATATGTGAAAGATATTTTGGGTTGAGTCCCCTGAGTTGTACTGAAATGCCCGAGTGGCTTGAGAGCATGATGACTGAGTGACGCCGAGAGCCGGATTGTGAGGATAGTTATGGCAACGTTATATATATATATATATTGGATCGGGTTGCACGCCGCAACGATATAGCGCTGGGTCAATCGTAGCCCTTCCGTAGTATGCACACCCCTAGTGAGGGCAGTCGACTATATGTTTATGGATCGGGATGCATGCCACAGTGGTTATTATAAGGTACCTATTGAGCGTGAGTGCTGACTGGTGATAGTTGAGTCACGAGTGACCGAGCGGCTTGCCCGATGGGCTATATATGAGTGATACTTCGCCCAAGGGGCTTGTTTTGTATGAAATTACTGTTTTTGCTCTTCTTATACACTGAGCCTCTGCTGAAATGTTTTAAATTTTTTTTATTGAAACTGGAACTTTTACGAGATATTCGGAAGTTTAATTATTGATATGATCCTATTATTTCGACGGAGGTTTTTTTTTATGTTATGAGATTTATATGATGTTAAATTCTTGTCACTTCACTCAGTCTTTAGTTATAATTGTTACTTATTGAGTTGGCGTACTCACATTACTCCTTGCATCTTGTGTGCAGATTCAGGTGCCAGGGCTGAGTGAGAGCTGATCTTTCCCTATTTGGAGCATATGGGAGATTGCGAGGCAACTGCGCGGCGTCCGCAACCTTGCCTGTCTCTTTCCTATTTCTCTATTATTTCTATTCTCAGAATTAAGTAGACAATATCGGATTTGTTTTTCTTTTAGTTGCTAATGACTAGTGACTCCAGGATTTTGGGGATGCATTTAATGTTTAGTATATCCATGCTATTTTTGAAAAGCTTAACGGAAATATTTATGAAATATCGGATTAGTAATGAATTGAATGAAAGGTTCCTTTATGCTATACGTAGTGGATTGGATAGCTTAGTACCATGATAGGCGCCATCACGGCCAAGGTGGATTTTGGGGTTGTGAAAAAAGTAAATGATGAAATAGCTGAACTTCTACACAACAACCCAATGACTGGTAGTACAAATCATGAGCTTCTAAGACATAGAGTTTTAAGAAGTTTGTATGAAATAAATACATCATATGATCGAAATATACATAAAAAGATTTATAAATTAAAGCTACCAAGAACAAGAGGAAACTCTAACCGGAATGCAGGTACATCTTCAATGCCAGCTACTGCCATACACATCAATGTCAACTCCAAAATCTGCACACGCAAGGTGCAGAAGTGTAGTATGAGTACAACCGACCCCATGTACTCAATAAGTAACAAAATTAATCTTAGGTTGAAAGTAGTGACGAGCTCAAAAAAATGGTCAGAGTCCAACACCAATATCCAAGAACAACTCGTAATAATATAATGGAAGCAGTACATGTAATAAATCAATAGATATTATGCTCAAAACGTTCACAGTTACACAAAAATAGACATGCATTTTAGGTATAACATTAAAACCCAAAATTTTCACCAAAATCACCAAAATATGAGTATATCAGAAAAATTGTGATTTTTCCCAAACTTTCAAGAACAGATAAGATATTTCATTATCAGTTATATGCCTTACATTTTATGCGCGTTAATGATAAAAATACACTTTTTATGTGCATAATGGAGTCTATTTCATGTGTGGGTGCATTGGAGATGGAAACTGAGATAAATGGATGCATGAACGTCGAAAATACGCTCAAGAGTTGAAAATGAGTGACTCGGGCTATAGCCGGGCATTTTGGCCTAAAGCCAGGCCAACCCGGGCGTTAGTGGGGCGTTTGACCCCTAAAGCCAGGGTCAGCCTGGCGTTAGTGGGGCATTAGACCCCTAAAGCCAGGCCTACCCTAGCGTTAAGGGGGCGTTTGAGCCCAAACACCTGGGTCCCGAGGTCCGGTCAATTCCGAGTTTTAAAGGTTTTAAGTGGTTCCCGGTTGGAATAGAAGTCTCCTACACGGCTAGGGTTTATCCCAAACATATAAATAGACCCAAAAACACAACTTGAACCAGGAGATGCCATTAGAGACAAGAGACGCCTGTGGAATACTACTCAGAGAAGCCAAACATCGATTTTTACAGCTTTTATTCATTACTTTGTAGTTTAATTATGCAAGTTATTTTAGAGTTGATTATTATGAGCATGAGCAGCAAATTTCCTTAATCTAGGGTTTTGGTGGAACCCGTTGGGGGATGAACTTATTGTGTTATTAATATAGTTTTGATTGGTTGATTAATCTCTATTTGTTCAACTACGTTCTTGTTGTAGTTGATTGAAAGGGCCCTCAATTAGCTGTTCCTATTTTTTATGTATCTACTTGAGAGAGAGTGCATATTTAGGTAGTTGTTTGAAAAACACCACTCCCAGAGTATAGACGAAAGTCATAACGAGGGTTTAGAGGTTGGATTAGAGATAACGATACCTCGGGTGCAATCTAATGTGAACTGTAATGCAATCTAGCTAGCGTAACCTGAGAGAGTGTGTCTAGTAAATTATCATAATTACTTGAGAGAGATTTATGAAGTATAAGAGAAGGAAGTTCACCAACGGGGGAAACCATAACTTTAGACTGTTATTACAATTGTTTACACCTTATTGTAGTTAATCTTTAGTTTTAATATTTTCATTCAGTTGTAGTAGTTTAAAAAACACCAAATGACGTTTAGTATTCTGACAGCTTGCTTGATACGTTAACTCCCTGTGGGATCGACTCTAGGCTTAATACCCCAGATTATATTTGCAACGCCCGTTTAGTCTTTTTATAAGACATAGTTGAGTGTGATCAGCGCCATCACGGCCAGGGTGGATTTTGGGGTTGTGAAAAAAGTAAATGATGAAATAGCTGAACTTCTACACAACAACCCAATGACTGGTAGTACAAATGACGAGCTTCTAAGACATAGAGTTTTAAAAAGTTGGTATGAAATAAATACATCATATGTTCGAAATATACATAAAAAGATTTATAAATTAAAGCTACCAAGAACAAGAGGAAACTCTAACCGGAATGCAGGTACATCTTCAATGCCAGATACTGCCATACACATCAATGTCAACTCCAAAATCTGCACACGCAAGGTGCAGAAGTGTAGTATGAGTACAACCGACCCCATGTACTCAATAAGTAACAAACTTAACCTTAGGTTGAAAGTAGTGACGAGCTCAAAAAAATGGTCAGAGTCCAACACCAATATCCAAGAACAACTCGTAACAGTATAATGGACGCTGTAAATGTAATAACTCAATAGATATTATGCTCAGATCGTTCACAGTTACACAAACATAGACATGCATTTTAGGTATAACATTAAAACCCAAATTTTTCACCGAAATCACCAAAAGATGAGTATATCTGAAAAACTGTGATTTTTTCCAAACATTCAACAACAGATAAGATATTTCATTATCAGAAGCATGAGGTAAGTAAATCTCTATGCGTACATGGAAATATACATGTCAAGTCATCAATTACCATATGTCGTCTAGCATGAGAAATATACATCTCAATGCCTACATGTCAAATATGCATGTCAAATGTAATGCATCACAATGATAATATCATATACTCACACTCTCGGAGTACTCAAATCAAACTCCCGCTCATCACATACAATCACTTAGCACTTTACAGGTGCTTGCACTCACTGTTGGTATGTCAGACTCCGGAGGGGCGAATCCTGCCCAAGCGCGAATATGAAGCCAATATGGCGTACTGAGGCATGCAGCCCGATCCCATAATAATAAATGAGTCAATAAGGCATGTTGCGGTACACTGTCTAATACCATAATAGTAAATGCGCCGATAAGGCCTGCTGCGGCGTGCAATCTGATCCCATAATAAAAATAAGCGACTAAGTCATGTTGCAGCCTGAAGCCCGATCATCAAATCACTCACAATCTGGCTCACGGACCCCAACTCATTCATCAATGTCTTTAATCTCACGGTCTCACATATCTCATACCACTCAGCCCAAAAAATGATCACATGATGTAACAATGAATGATGAACAAAGACTGAGATATGAAATGCAAATGAGGAATCATGACTGAGTATATCATTACAACTAGAGCAGATACCTCAAACCAACTGAAATAATCTCATCAGGTCTAAACGGAATAAGCACATAGCCTAAACATGATTTCTAACATGATTCACATCTCATATAATCAACAAACTAGGGAGAAAATAGATGTAACAAGATATAACAACAAAAATTCTGGTCATAGTCTAATAGTCAACTAGAATCATGATTTCCCCGTGCACGCCAACATGGTCATCACCTAGCATGTGCGTTACCTCAATACATCTCTTATAACAAATTTCCGAGGGTTAAATACCGTCAAATCCATGTTCAAATCCAACACCGAGCAAGCCAAACAACACTCTGGAAATTCCATCCCGTGCGTATCGACCTCCGAACGGCTCGAAACTAGCCAAAAGCAACTCAAAAACATCAAATAATGTCGAAGGAAACAAACCCAATTGATAAAGGTTGAATCTTTAAACAAAAGCCCAATTTCAAGCAAAAGTCCAAACCCGAGCCCGCACCTCAAAACCCGACAAAACTCAGAAAATCCGATAACCCATTCAATTACGAATCCAATCATACTAATTTCACTCAAATCCGGCTCTGAATCAATGTTCAAAACTCAAAAATTCACTCTAGAAAAGTTTAGACCAAACCCCACAATTTCTCATTTGAAATCATCAATCAAATGCCAAAAACGAAGATGGAATCACGGAATAAAATTTATACCGAGTGGAAAACAATTATCCCAATCCATATGGTGAAAATAGCCTAAAAGTCACCCAAATCCGAGCTCCATAGCTCAAAATAAGATAAAATATCAAAAACCTTTGACAATAGAGTACTTATAATCACTGAACAAATATATAAATTGCGACCGCCGAAATACCATCGCTATTGCGAAAAAGAAAAAATCACACTGCCCTGAAACCCTCTACGCGTTCGCGAGCCTACATATACGAATACGATGACCCCAGATGCCAACTATCTGCGAACGCGAAGAGAAATCACCAGCTCCCAGCTGCCAATCTCAACACTACGAGACAACAATTCTTCGAACACGAATGTGGCGCTCAAGTTCCCATAACTACGCGAATGCGGTCAATTCTTCACTAACGCGAGGCAGAAAATTCCCAGCTCCAAACTTTACGTCACCCGATTGCATAGTCATATTCGCAATTGCGAAGAACAATTGAACCAACAGAAACCAGTAGAAACCAACAATTAAAACATGAAGTAAAATGGTCTGAAATCAATCTGAAACATGCCCGAGCCCCTCGTGACCCCGTCCGAACATACCAACAAGTCCCATAACATAACACATACTTACTAGATTCCTCAAATCATGCATAACAATATAAAACCACGAATCTCACTTCAAATCAAAGTTAATGAACTTTTAATGTTTCAACATCCAACACTCGAGTCGAACCATATAAAATAACCTCCGAATGACCTCAAATTTTGCACACAAGTCCCAAATGACATAAAGAGGCTACTCCAATTCTCAGAACAACAGTTCTAGCGCAATATCATAAAAGTCAACTCTCAGTTAAACTTATGAATATTCCAAACCTTCAAATTGCAAACTATCGCCAAATAGTGCCAAAACTTTCTAGAAAGATCCAAATGCAAATATGGCCATACGCCCAAGTCCAAAATCACCATTCAGACCTAACGAAATCATCAAAAACTCCGATCTAGGGTCATATACACAAAAGTCAATCTTGGTTAACTCTTTCAACTTAAAGCTTCTAACATGAGATTCATTCTTCCAAATAAATTTTGAATCACCTGAAAATAAAAACCAACGATTTACGCAAGTGATAATACATCATATGAAGCTACTCAATACTTCAAACAGCTGACCAAATTCAAATGCTCGAAACGACCTGTTGGGTCATTACATTCACCCCACTTAAATATACATTGACCCTTGAACGTTCCAAGAGTCATTTCAAAGCCGTCGAATCATTGTGTAAACTCACCTTCCATATACCCGAGGGTGATACCACATCACCCCAATCCATATAAGCGTGACAAAATGACATAACTAAAGATCCTTACTCCGACCTTAGTCCGTGAATCTTAGAACTCAATTTCCAACATCCACAATTCATTACAAGACCTGAATCTCGCTTCTACACGATGTATAAGTTTGAACAAGCTGTATCAATTCATAACAATAATCCAAGATATAATCACATGATACACCAGATAATCTGCATACTTGTAGCACTAAATTTCTGATCACAATAGCTGCTAAAAAAATCTCGTACCGGTAATAAACATCATATCAAATAAACCTCGTTCAAACCCTTCGTACATTGCCGATGATGAAAAAAAAATGCAGGAACTCATAACCACTCATCAGATTAACACGCCATGGAGCTCTCTCTCATTTGACAAGAACCTTATCCAAACATACCTTAATCAAATCTGATAGCACCCATTATACGTACAATGACCCCATCTCATCTAACACAACTATTCTATTGACATGCCACGCTAATACAACCTAAAGCAACAAATCGTGCAATCCGTGCACCAATAAGCAACAATTCAATGTACTAAAACATGGAAAATCACTCAATTAAGAGAACTGTCCCGCAAACTCAACAAGTATCACCACAATCGTAGTACTATGAACCCACCACACATAGTAGAACCAAGACACATGAATCTATCACAGAGGATCATATTCCAGCATAACCCATCTCCAATGCGTGACCCTATCCAAATGCTAGTCCACATGAAATACCCCATGCCAAAATACTCAAAACCAACGATCACACTCAATTCGACATCAAGTACATGAAGTGTATAACCATAATCATGGAGAACATAATAACACAATGTACCACATCCTGGAAACACCATAACCAAGGCGAAATAAACCATTAAACACTCCAATAACCATCTCGCCCGAATTCCGCTACAAGGCCCAAACAGAACCGCATCAGGTGTGCATATAACCAAAAAATATAACCCCTCGTTGCATAGAAGAGTAACACATAGAACATATCAGTAAATGAACAAGCTCATTTCTAACTAAATGACACACCCCTACACAATAAACAGTTTTGAGTCAACAAATCCGACACGATGTAGAATACACATCCTCATTGGGCATACCAATGGGCCCCCATACCAACTACAGTCATCCCCAAATGGATAAATAGCCCTACAAAATTCCACAATGACCTAATCATAAAACGTACCACCGTCTGGCTAACTTTGGCCACATCTTCACAGTCCGCAACCCTGAAACAACCTGCTTCTGAGAACTCCCAGCCTCCAAATCCATAGAACATATGAATCACCAAAGACGATCCCAACTCTACCACTCGAATAACTAACACATCTCTCATACACAATCATCCCACGAGAAATACTTCTATAATTCTCCCGCGCCACATAGTAAAATCTGAATATCGATCGTCGATCAACCAAGCGAGTACCGCAATGCCAATGAGGCATCCGAAGTCAGAGCATAGTGTGCCCTTCTGAACTGTGCACTCTTCTCAGGTAATACCAAGTAGTAATAACATTAATCTATACACCTGAAACCGTCCATATTATTCAAAATTCATGACCTTCCGTCCAAAATTGAACTGCCACCTTGTACATGCAATTATCAATCCCACACAATGCACCAGATCTATCATGCTATCATGTGAAAAGCACAAGAATCTCATTACCAACTATGTGTCACAAGCAGAATACATAACGATCAGTCAGTAACCATATACTTGATTCCATCTAGGAGAAAATTACAACATGCAACATACCCCACATACATGTAGATAATATCTATCTAAAGTTGTGGGAGAAATCATCGAGAACACTTCGAAAACTATTTGCACATAACCAAGACATTAGAAATGAATCCCTCTAACTCAACCAAGTCATGCATGTCGCCAAACCAAAAAGTATTGATACAAAACACCTGTAGAGTATCACAAAATCGTAATGTCACGACCCAAATTCCAAACCCATGGGATCGTGATGGAGCCTAACACAATACTTGCTAGGCAAGCCGATGTTAGAAATTTAATTAACCATTTTCTCTTAAAACTTACCTATACATAACATAACAATTTTAAAGATAAATTGAATCTAATATTTCCCAATAAGTAACTCCATGAATAATAATAATAACCGAGCAAATAAGCCGAACCCCGAACTAAATGTATATAACCATAAGTCTACCCAGGGTCTGGTATCATAATTCACGAACTACTAAGAATACTACAAATAATGGGATGAAAGAAGTATATATGTCTGTTTCGAATGAAATAAAACAACAACTAAATAGTGTAGAGAAGACTCCATGAGTCTGCTAACACCAGCAGGTCTACCTCTTGTCTCCAATGAAAACGCGCAGCTGCTATAATCTCCTAACTCTGGCCGGTACCTGGATCTGCACAAAAGAGTGCAGATTGTAGTATCAGTACAATCGACCCCATGTACTGAGTAAGTGCCGAGCCTAACCTCGACTAAGTAGTGACGAGGCTACGGCGGGGCATTAAAAATATAACTTGTGAACAATATATAATAAAGCAAGAAAGAAAATAATAATAATAATAATAATAATAATAATAATAATAATAATAATAATAATAATAA